>CAUYPK010057206.1:0-46785 GCA_963574355.1 Loris lydekkerianus | reverse complement strand
GTGCATCTTACAAGGGTATATGCAAAACTTAGTAAATGTGGAATGTAAATGTCTTGGTACGGTAACTAAGAAAATGCCAGGAAGGCTATGTTAACCATTGTGATGAAAATGTGTCAAACGGTCTATGAAGCTAGTGTATGATGCCCCATGATCATATCAATGTACACAGCTATGATTTAGTTTAAAAAAAAAAATTATGATCTAGAAGAATCTTTAATTATATTGGAAAATATTTTCACTATGATAGGTGGAAAGGCAGGACATAAATTGTATATATAATATAATAACCAATAAATAAACACATGGTACAAGTTTTTATTTTTATTTACCTGCATATATGAGGAAATATTTGTGTGGGAGGACTCAAGATCTTCTTACAGTCTTATTTGTGTGGCAATGTTTGGGGATAAAAGAAGAATCAAGGGGATAAAAGAATTTCTAAGGAAAGGAAAAAGAAAGAGAAATTTAAAAATATAATAATGTCAATGTCTTCTCCCTCACATTGGTATTTTTTGAGGATTCCACTCAGAAGTTCTAGGTAGAATTCTGAAGACCTTCAATGTCACTTCTTCAGGGAAGCCTTCCCATTCTCTCAGATAAGGCCATATGCCCCTGATACATTCTCTCCAAGTATTTTCCCTCAAAACACACAAGAGGTAGTATTATTATATATTTAAATGAAATGCAGTGCTTACTACTTCTACGATGTCAAACATGGTAGCCACTATAAATATATGTGGCTATTTACATTAAATGTAAATTAATTCAGATAAAGCAAAATTTAAGAATCCATTTTTTGGTCACACTGGCCAAATTTCAAGTACTCAATAGCCACGTATAATGAGTGGCCCCCATCCTGGATGGGACAGATAAAAAATATTTCTCTCATTGCACTCTTTACCAACCAACTCTGTCCCAGGCTCTGATTCCATGAGGTCTAGCTCATAGCCACCCCCAGTTCACAGACATCTGCCACATTAAAGGCACTCAATAAAAAATACATGCTGAATGAATACAGTAAGGCAATTTAAATAACAACAACAAAGAGGAAAAAATTCATACATACACATTTATTCCTTTTTTTAAATAATCAGTGCCATCAAGATCTCATTATGAATGAATTTCAGGAGAAACAAACAAAATAGGAGATGATAATAGAGCTCTGAACTCTAAGAAGGCACTCAAATGGCAACATGGTCCCTGACAGTGAGGATGTTAGCAAAGACACAAATCAGACCCAACATCTCAGGACTACATCTGATCTGGAAGGAGCACGTCCTTCTCCCTGGTGCTGGGATCTTGGCATGACAAAGCTGAGAAGCTGACAATGGCATATACCCTCATCACTGATTTTTTTCTAATCTTGGCAATGTATGAGGACATGAGGGTCCCTGAACTTCAGGGATCTAGAAGCCCCACCCTATTCAACTTCTGTATACCTCCCTCTACCCACAAAAGAAAAAGCTAATGATTGAAGAACTTCAATGTGAAATTGCATGAAACTGTATTATAACACCTCCCCCACCTTTTTTTGTTTGTTTGTTTTAACAGAGTGACAGTTTATTAGAGGATAAGAAGGCTCCCAATATGATGCAAAGGGTTGCCCATAACATGCTCTCTTACCTATAGGAGGGATAAATTTTGGATTAAAAGTTAAGCCATAGTCTTGAAAGTGTGGTAATTGATAAAGAACATTCATTTATTCATTCAACAAATGTTTACTGAGCATTGACTGGGTGCTAGGAACAGTTTTGGCATTTAGAGGTGGATTTGTGAATGAAACAGCAACAGACAAAAATGCCTGCCTTCAAGAAGCTGACATGCTGGGTTGGTGTCCAGCCCTAGCTGAATATTAGAATCACCAGGGAAGTTTTGAATGATCCCATTGCTTAGACCACACCTCCCACAATCTGAAATTTTGTAGTCCAAAGTGGGGACTAGGAACAGGTTATTCACTTGTTTTTTAAGTTTCCAAAGGGCATCCAATGTACAGGTCACCTGAGAAACTTAAGAACAACTATTCTAAATTAATGGTTGTCAAGGTGTGGTCCCTGGACCAGCTTGTAGTAGCAACACCTGGGTAACTTGTTAAAAATGCAAATCCTTAGGCCTTTCCCTAAAGGTAGAGAATCAGAAACTTTGGAGGGTAAGGCTCAGTAGACTGGTTTCATAAGCTCTACAGGTGATTTTGATGCATGCTAAAGTTTAAGAACCACTGCTCTAAGCAAAATGACCTGGGAAGATGATTTTTAAAAGATAGTGTAATCCTGCTATCTGTCTTATCTCAGTGCCTGCCTGCCAAGTTACTGAATCTGGAGAGGCATCCTAAATTCAGCCTCCTCACGTTGGTATGTAACAGCCCCACTGGGTTTTCAGCAACTCTATCCAGCTCCTCTTACCTGGGCTGCTGACTCGACCCAGTTCCCAAATTAACTCTTCCCCAGAGGCCAATGAGTATAGTTACCCTCTGGCTGACTTTTCCATAATGAATTGAGGTGTGATTGTCCCCCACAGCTATCTAATGTGTTGGTCCCCCACAAGGTTGCAAGGAAGTTGTTTACATTTATACACAGAGGCATGACCCACCATGACATACACACACCCAGAACCTCATTTTACAACACATGTGAACACCTTCCTACTCTATCACACGTGTAATGTAATGAACACACAGTCACTTATCATTCAGCATCATATATACCATCACATCCCCTTACTCTGTTCTACAAAGAGGTCTAACAATTAAGCTCACAAATTCATCCAAGAAAAAATGCTGCATTCCTCATTGCTGAATATCATCCCTACAGTCATTTTTGAAGTTCTCTATGCACCACCAGTGCCTAGTGCACCCTTCAAAGCAATTTTGGAACTCTTTCTGGAATGGCCATCAGAGCTGTCATTATATTACCCTTGATGTACTGAATGTTATTGAAATGCCTTCCTTTCAAGATTTCCTTTATCTTAAGGGTAAAGAAAAAGGTGAGTAGTGAGGGTGTTTCAGTATAGTTATTTGTTTTACTAGCTAAAAACTCCCTCACAGACAGTGCCATATGAGCTGGTGCATTGTTGTGATGCAAGAGCCACAGCTCTCTAGACTTTCCTATTTCTATATGGATGTTTACATGGTCTGCTATGTGTCTCACAGTCAGCTGACAATTTTTACACACTATTCAACAAATTTTTGCAATGTTTTGATCAGTTCTGCTCATTACTGGCCAGTCTGACCTCTCTTCATAAGTGACACATTCTCTCCCTTCAGAAAAATATTTAATACATTTGTACACAGACATTTTCTTCACAGCATTATCCCCATAAACTTGGACTAACATGTTCCTGATTTTACTTCCATTCTTGCCAAGTTTAATGAGAAATGTATGCATTTGTTCATTGTTCTAATTCAAGCTCCAACATTGTCGCAATGGCACACAAAAACACACAACAACAATGCATGCAACTCAGTAAGACACTGCCATACATTGACATGAACACAGCTGTGAATACTGATATACTGAGGTTATGAAACCTTACCAAGTTGTTTGTACAGTGCTGCCAATGTAAGTGCACAGTGGCAAGTTCACAAACTTAATTGTCAGAACTTGTATAATACATTCACAGATATACACAAAATATCGCTTTGCCAGCGATTTTCAAATGTATCTAAACATTGGCTTTTTCTGGGAGCTTTAAAAAATTCTGGTGCCCATGCCATAGCTCACACAAACTAAGTCAGGAGCTCTGGAGTTGGGACTAAGGTATGCATCTGTGATTTTTAAAGCTACTCAAGTTATTCCAATATGAAACAAGGTTAAAAACTATTACTCTCCACCATTGCCCCATGACTAACAGAAAGAAGGAGAAGTAAGAAGGTGTCAGCTTCCTTTTAGAAAGAAAAAGACAAGAGAAATGAAGGAAACTGAAATTAAAAGACCCCCAAAGGTTTCCAGTGGCACCTCTTGAGTCATCACAGCTCACAGACACCTCAAACTCTTGGGCTGAAGCAATGTTCTTGCCTCAACCTCCCAAGTAGCTGGGACTACAGGCACCTGCTACAACACCTGGTTATTTTTTCTATTTTTAGTAGAGACAGGGTTTCTCTCTTGCTCAGGCTTGTCTGGAATGCCTGAACTCAGACAACCCACCCACCTTGGCCTCCCAGAGTGCTAGGGTTATAGGTATCAGCCACCACACCTGGCTCATGTGGTGTTTCTTGTTCACATCCTACCACATCTTCTTCCATGTGAAGATGTTCCTTACTCAAAAACCACTAGGAACACACTTTTGTCAAACAAAGTTGAGTGTAGTGACCCAATGCAATGAGGAAGACAGCACAGCATGGAGAATCGGGAGCATCTCAGTCAGAGACTATAAGTAGCAACTTCTTGTGGGATTTAAGCTTATGCTACATGATTTGGGGGAGGTTTCAAGGAAGCAGAGATTGGATGTGTCAGGGAGTGAGAGTAACTCTCTGGGTGGGTATCTGAGTGAATCTTTTCTAGAGGTCATGAGGAATGAAGCACTGCTAATAGTACAATTGACATAGAAGCAGAAGTCCAGACAGGAAACAAGGATTTGGGGTCTTTGTTATGGTTTGGGCAATGTTCTTATCTTGCTTGTGCTCAGACACAAGTGGTCTTGCATTTGTCTTGTTTCATCATAGCCACAGAACGGCCTTGTCCACTGTTGGACATGTGTGAGGTTGTTCCCATTTAGCAGGAAATAGAAGTGTATACCAAGCCAGCTTCTGACTGTCAGTGCCTGCTTGTCTCCTCACAGCTTGTACTCTGTTTTCCATCTAAAACCCACATTGTCTCTAACCCCTTTAAATGTGTCCATTCTTTCTACCAAGTGATGAACTGTCACCTTTTCAACCTCCTTTATAATACATAACATAGTGCTGGACATGCAGACGAAGGAACCCCAATGCTCCTGAAAAGTACATTAGGTTTAGATTTAAAATCAGAAGATGCAACTTTCAATTCCCACTTTCTGCTTGCCCGCTGTACAACCTTGGCAAGTAGTTCAACTTCTCGGAGCCTCATATGAGGATGATAATCCCTATTTAGCCCACTGGAGTTCTGGGGAGAAGAAAATGAAGCAAATTGCAACTTTAAGGAGTTGGAAAAGCAGCAGATTCTCAAGAAATAACACTGAGTAGGTAAATGGAGTGATGAGGTGATTGCTTTGATCAATACCTTTAGTAAGGGTAGCAAAGGACAATTGGCTTAAGGGACCTCTAAACACTCCAGGGTTGATACAGAAAGTTGAATAACAAGGTAGACTTCTAATCACCTAGGGTGACTCTTCAGCTCTTACTAACAGCTTTCAAAGTTAAGCAACTAGAGGCTGAGTTTGATTAGAAAGCAACATTCCAACATTTTCTGAGCACCTACCATGTGCCAGGCAATGTGATACAGAAGTGAAAAGAATTATAGTTTCTTTCCAAAGATGCTTCTGGTTTTTTAGGACAAAGAGAGTCACAAACCATATAATTGTAATTCAGCACTAAAAACAGTAGAAGCACTTATAAGACAAAGCATAGCATAGGGCAAGGAAGAGTTAATTCTATCATAGACTGGATTGAACCAATCAGAAATATCAGGAAAATCCACAGGAAGGGTAATCCTTCAAGTGGGTTTTTGAAGCATAGATAGGAGTTTTTCAGGCAGAGAGATGAGAAAATGTCAGGGACAAATATTCCCTACCCGAAGGGGCAATGGAGACAAAGTTATTACAGCATGAAATATGTCAATGTGTCCTGAGATCTTGAAAGCCATTCACAAGTAAGCCATATCAAAGAATGTAGGACTGTAGTATCAAGCTTTACAAGCCCAGCCCATAAAAAAATCATTTAGAGCATAGCATTCACTTATAAATCAAGGAAGTCATGAGTAAACACAATAGCTATTATGATCAAGGGGTTTAACCACTGTGACAGAATTCCAACTATGCACAGAAGTATGTATGTGTGTGTATAGTGTAGATTTGCTTTATAGTTATCAGAACATTGTTTTTAGTCTTCTTATTCCACATTTGCCACTCTTTGGAATTAAGTGGTTGACTAGTTTCAGTGCTCAAAACTGGGCATTCTGAACAAAGATTACATCAATATTGAGGGTTTTTTAAAATTTTATTCAACCCATATTTAGCTTCTATCTGTCTTCAAAATAACTTACTCAAGAAGGGTATGACCTGAGGGCACAAGACTCCCTCCCCAGTCTTTTCTGAGTTTGGCTGCTTCCAAAAAGTCAAGTTTAGTTGATTATTTGTAAGATAAAAGGCCACTAGAGAGCTCTGGGCTCTTCCTGCAGCCTTTGCTTTTTTTTTATTTTTTATTTTTTTATTTGTTTGCAGTTTTTGGCCAGGGCTTGGTGGGGCACTGGCACCACCTCCGGTATATGGTGCCAGTGCCCCACCCCTTTGAGCCACAGGTGCCGCCCAGCCTTTGCTTTTTTTTTTTAGCAGAGATTCAGAATCTAATTTAGGGGCAGGTGCCAAGACCTTTAGGCTTCACAGACCATGTGAGTTAACAATCCCTGCATGGCCAAAACTGAAAGTGATCCATCTGGCTGAATTTACTGGCCAGAGAGGCCTCCCTTGAAGGATCCTTTTAGGGCACATTTTAAAGTATCAGTTCCTCCCAGCGCCCCCATGCTGAATCTGCACCACAGCTTACTGGCCAACTCACCACTGGAGCCACCCGCACACATCAGCTGTGTCCAAGGGCAGTTAGTATTAAAGTAACTGGGTCCCCACGAGTGACACCAGGCAGTAGTCACTAACTGAACACCTCTCAGGGTTATAGAAAAGTGAGGAAGACCCTGATGGGTATCTTTATCAGATCAGGGTGCTTTCAAAACTGACCAAACACTGGGTGGCTCAAACGCCAAAAATTTATATTTCATGGATATGGAGATGTGAAGTCCAAGATCAATGTGGCAGCATGGTCAGGGTCTAGTGAGGGTCCTCTTCCAGGTTTCAGATGGCCAAATTGGCAGAAAGTAGGCAAGAGAGCCTTCTGGTCCTTTTCATGAGGACACTAATTCCATTCACGAGGGCCCCACTTTCATGACCTAATCACCTCCCAAAGGCCCATCTCCTGATACCATCACCTTAGGGGTTAAGACTTCAACATAGAAATTTGGGGTTAGATGGTATCTCAAGGTAGTTTTGATTTGCATTTCTCTGATGATTAAAGATGATGAGCATTTTTTCATGTCTGTAGGCTGTGTGCCTGTCTTCTTCAGAGAAGTTTCTCTTCAAGTCCCTTGCCCAGCCTGAGATGGGATCACTTGTTCTTTTGTTGTTTATACGTTTGAGTTCTCTGTGGATTCTGGTTATTAAACCTTTGTCAGAAACATAATCTGCAAATATCTTCTCCCATTCTGAGGGCTTGCTTTATTTATTGTGTTCTTGGCTGTGTAGAAGCTTTTTAGTTTGATCAGGTCCCAGTAGTGTATTTTTGAAGCTGCTTCAATTGCCCAGGGGGTCCTCTTCATAAAATATTCACCCAGACCGATTTTTTTTCAAGGGTTTTTCCTGCACTCTCTTCTAGTATTTTTATAGTCTCATGTCTTAAGTTTAAATCTTTAATCCAGTGAGAGTCTATCTTAGTTAATGGTGAAAGGTGTGGGTCCAGTTTCAGTAACATCTAACTCCAGTAAGATTAGCCCATATCACAAAATCCCAAGACCAGAGATGTTGGCATGGATGTGGAGAAAAGGGAACACTTCTACACTGCTGGTGGGAATGCAAATTAATACATTCCTTTTGGAAAGATGTTTGGAGAGCACTTAGAGATGTAAAAATAGATCTACCATTCAATCCTATAATTCCTCTACTAGGTATATACCCAGAAGACCAAAAATCACATCATAACAAAGATATTTGTACCAAAATGTTTATTGCAGCCCAATTCACAATTGCTAAGTCATGGAAAAAGTCCAGGTGCCCATTGATCCACGAATTGATTAATAAATTGTGGTATATGTACAACATTGAATATTATGCAGCCTTAAAGAAAGATGGAGACTTTACCTCTTTCATGTTTACATGGATGGAGCTGGAACATATTCTTCTTAGTAAAGTATCTCAAGAATGGAAGAAAAGGTATCTAAAGTACTCAGCCCTACTATGATACTAATTTATGGCTTTCATAGGAAAGCTATAACCCAGTTATAACCTAAGAATATGGGGAAGGGGGAGAGAAGGAGGGGGGACATTGGGCAGAGGGAGGGTGATTGGTGGGATTACACCTGTGGTGCATCTTAAAAGGGTACATGTGAAACTTAGTGAATGTAGAATATGATTGTCTCAACACAATAACTATGAAAATGCCAGGAATGCTATGTTAATCAGTGGATGAAAATGTGTCGAACTGTTTATAAAACCTGTGCATGTTGCCCTATGATTGCATTAATGTACATAGCTATGATCTAATACTAAAAGAAAAAAAAAAAAAATACCAGCAGTGCATAAAGAGAGCATCCATATGCCCCATTCTAGCCCTTCCATCCATGGCTTTTTTTTTTTTTTTTTATGAAGAGGAGTAAATTTTAATACAAACAAGATAATCAATATTTTCCATTATGGTTTGGGCTATTTAAATTTGAGTTATGAAATCCTTACCATCCAAGCAAAAGAAAGTACACTCTAACAGTATCTTTTAAATATGTTTTGTCTGATGGCTCTTGCCACAATACCATACCGTCTTAATACTGTTAGTAACTTCTGTTTATTTTTCAGGATAAGTCTTTGTTATTTCTTGACCTTTTATGTACATTTTTTTCTTTCATATGAATTAGTATATCAAATTCTAAAATAAAGTGACATGAGGTTTTGATTGTAATTGTATTTGTCTATAAGTCAATTTGGGGAGAACTGACATCGAGTCTTGTAATCAAAATGAGAGCAAACTGTTACTTATCCCTGCATCAATGTCTTTCAATAGTTTCATTTTTATAAGTGAAAGATCTTTATTAAGAGTTTGCATATCTTGTTAACGTGTAATACAGCTAGTGTGATTGTTATTGTACATTACATTAAAAGGTTATTAAACCAGGCACACCTACAGTTCCAGCTACTCAGGAGGATCACTTGCACCCAAGAGTTTGAGTACAGCTTAGGCAACACAGCCAGAATGTGTCAATAGAAAAAAATATCTATATATATCATATCTTGTGTAAAACTGTAACCGACTTAGATATTGATAATCTCTCCAGAAAAAATAGCAAACTCATATATTAATACTGAAATCTCCTTGTGGTTTCCTTTTGGGTTTTTTCAATAAGAGATCATATAATCTAAAAAAAAAATACTGATGATTTCATTACCTCATTTCAACCAATCTTTTTCTTTTTTCTAATCTTCATGTTGAGAGCATCAAGTACAAGGTAGAATAGGAGTGGTGACAGCAACTGCCTTTATTTTACCACGAAAATTGTATTTGCTTTATTGTTTGGTGATGCCCCTCATCAAAGCATTCTGTTTTAAATTTCTGATGTCTTATTTTAATCACTAATGGATATAGATTTTTACTTAGAGCCTCTTTTGGTCTATCAAGATAATAACATAGCATTGTTTCCTACTCCTATCTGTAAATGGGAATCTACCCAAGGATGTCTTCTAAATTCACTACTGGATATATTTAGCTAATCCCATACTGTGTGTTAATGACTAGCGTGGCAAGTAATTTTTTTTTTCTCTTATTACCTTCCTTGTCCGGTTTTGGTATTAAGGTTTTGTTAGCATCACAAAATAAGGCGACAAATGTTCCTTTCTTTTCTATTCTCTGGAAGACTTTATGGAAGATTGGAATTACTTATTCATTGGTAAACTTGCTTCTAAGGCCCAGTGTTTCATTGGTGTAAAGATTTTAAACTAGTGGCTAAAACTCTTTTACAGATAGAGAACAATTATGAGTTTTGAGTCAATCTAGGCTCAGTTTTGGTAGAGCCTTTCTGAAATTTATTCCTTTTATAAATTTATTGGAATGATAATCATCATATATTTTATTTTTTAATCTCTGCAGCATCTGCACTATTTCTTTTTTATTAAAAATATATCCATACATATAAAAGAACCTTTGCAGTTGACCACCCAGGTCCTGTAGAGAATTGGTCAATATATGGAGGCAGTTAACATAATTACACCCAGTGAACTGATACGTACATGCACTTTACTTTGTTTTTATTTCTTTTCTTTCCTTTCCTTTCTTTTTTCTTTTCTTTCTTTTTTTTTTTTTTTTTTTTTTTTGAGACAGAGTCTTACACCTTACACTATCTCCCTGGGTAGAGTGCCGTGGTGTCACCATAGCTCACAATAACCTCAGATTCCTAGGCTCAGTTTTTTCTATTTTTAGTAGAAATGGAGTCTTGCCTTGTTCGGGCTGGTCTGGAACTCCCGAGCTCAAGCCATCTTCCATCTCAGCTTCCCAGAGAGCTAGGATTACAGGCATGAGCCACTGTGCCTGGACTTAACTTTCTATTCTTGTACAATTTTTCTTAGAAAATAACATACAAAATCATACATAATCAAAACACAGTAAAATCATACATATGTATCATATGAAATCAATGCATTTACAGTTTTCTCAAGGTTTAATCATTCTTTCTGAAAAATGAGTCAATCTAGGTCTCTTTCTTTATCCTCATTACAAAGTAAGTAAAGAAAGCACTCTCCACACTGCCTCCATGTATCTGGGCATTTATCCGCAGCAGATGATTTCACCTGCCTCACCTGATGTCCTCTTCTTTTGAAGTCTCTGCAATTTCTGTGTCATCTTCACTTGTTTCTTCCACTTTATCAGCTTCTTCATTCACTTTTACACTGGTCTTTAATCAGTTAATATCACTGGAAAATAGCTTTTGGCTCAGGTTGATTAAAGGTTGCCACATCATCCATTGCAACAAAACCCTCAAAACGTACGCTTTTGAATTCTGCTGTGGGAGATGGACTGCCCGATGTGGGACCAAAACATCCTCTCTTGGGTCATCACAAATCCAACTTTCATGAAACACTTCTGAACATTTCTGGCTGAACTTTATTACAAGCAGAACTGATCCAGAGGATATAGCCCAGGGTATTGACTGATGCAGTGGACAAAGATGCTTCCAACGGTGGACCACGGGTCTAGGTTTTAACTGTGACCCACTGCAGAAGCTGGGCTTAATAATTCACTTTACATGTTTTGATGATGCCTTGGTCATGAGGTTGGATTTTTGATGTTGTGCTTAGAAGGTAGAAATTTCAGTGTCACATTTGTGACCTAATTCATTTATAAGTGGCCAGGACAGTTGACAACTATAAGTAGAGTAGACATTTCTCTTCATTTCTCAGTGGATAGCCTCCTCGAACAGGGCACCAGTCATCCAAGAATTTGTTGGATCTTCAAGTTACTGGGCAGTCTTTGGGCTGATTTACAAATCACCAAAGGCTTTAGCTTCTCTCTGGTTGAGCTGGCACAAAGCAGAACCGTAAAACGTTCTTTGGAAAGTTTTCCACTCTTGTATTTGTTACCCTTCCTGACAAAGCTCCTGTTCAGCATCGCCTTGAAAGAGTCCGTACTCATTAGCATTAAAGATGTCATCATCTTTGAAGTCTCTAGCAAAGTCCGGGAACTTTTGATGAACTTCTGCTGCAACATCATTGGATTTACCACATGAGACTTTCTGGGAGCTCTCGTGTAGCAGTTTAAATTTCTCAAGTCAATCACTTGATGCTTGGAAATCTGCCACCCCAAATTCCTATGTAATTTTTTTTTTTTTTTTTTTTTTTGCAGTTTTTGGGTGGGGCTGGGTTTCAACCTGCCACCTCCAGCATATAAGGCCAGAGCCTTACTCCGTTGAGCCACAGGCACCCCCCTATGTAATTTTTTTTTAGTAACTTTTTGGAGATTTGAGTGTTAACTGCCCTCATTTGTCTGAACCAGTTTAATGTAGCTTCATTGACTTTACAGAGGGAAGTTTTCCTCCTTTTCTGCTGTAGGTCTCCACTTTCCTCACCATATCTCCCCAGGTACTCATATTTACATTTTTGGATCTTGCTTAATTGTAGTCTTGCTGATGCCGAAATGTGCCACTGTCCTTTGCTGCTGCTTCCCAGAAAATGTAGAAGATCAAACTTTCCCTTCAATGTCAGCTCTTTGAGTTCTTTCTCTTGGGCTGTCACATCTCAATTAACTATAAAATTTTTCATTAATTGTAGGATGTACCTACAATTCAGACAAGTCCTTTGTGTTGAAAAAAAGTCTTTCATGATGCTTGATAAACAATAGAACATTAGGCCTAATCTAACACATGGTAATAATAAAACATGACAAAAGAACTTATACTAAAAAAAAAAAAAAAATCATAATACAACTAAGGGGAAAAGCCCACACACCTTCTACCCCTTGGTAGAGTGGACACGATTTCCCAAGTTCTAGAGAGGAAATTAACATTATGTGTCACGGCGAAAGTGGTTAAGATACAACTTACAGACGTGGTCAATATATATGTACATAGACGTATTTGAAATTAGGCAATCTTACGGAGGTGTCAACATAGGCAGGTGGTCAATTATGGAGCTTTTACTATATATTGCTTGCGTGTGTGTGTCTGTGATGTGTGTCTGTATGTTTAATTAAAGATGTTTATTTTGAGCCAAGTGCATTGAGCAATGGCCCAGAAGACATGGTGTCAAGAGGGCAGGGGAAAATGTATCCTAGGTGGTTGGGTTATGGTTTGGTTTTATATAGTACATTCATGAAGACAGGAATTACATGTAAAATCATAAATCAATACATGGAATGTATACATTGATTTGGCCCCCCCAAAGGTGGGAAATCTCCAAGCAAGGGACTTACAGGTCATAGACAGGTCTAAAGATTCTTTGATTTATAATTGATTTAAAGAAATGAAGCTCTGTCCTAAAGGCTTGGAATGTTTAAATTTAAGATAATGATATTTTTTAATAAGAGAAAAGCCACTGGATATTTATCAAAACTCAGGGGATCTGTTAAATAAATTGATGGCCTGCTAATGTGGTTTAAGCTTTGTTTTGCATGGGTTACAGCTTGCTAATAATTTAGTATCTTATTGTTATAAAGAATAACTCCAAAATGAATATGGCATAACTGGGTGTGTCTGACCTCTCTTCTCCTTGTGGCTGGCAACTCAGCTTTAAGGTTTTTCTGTGGTCCCCATGACCAAGAATGGGTTTGTGCATTTGGCTAAAGGGATTAAGATGTCATTTTAGCTCGTAATTCCTCCTTTTGGTCCACATTTGCCAGAGATAGTATCCGTGGCCAAACTTACTTTGCCCTGTTGCCAGGGTGGAGTAGCTGCCTGCCCTGAACTTGGCCTGTGGTGGGACCCCTGTGGTCAAGGGGTTTAGAATCAAAGGGCTTACAGCTCATTAAATGTTTTAAGCTATAGAGGTAGAGAATAGAGGTAGACAGGCATTCATCAACACTTGAAAAGCTTTTAGGTGACACAGAATGAAAACTAAAATGCTAAAGACAAGGTAACAAAATGAATTTACTTATAAGTGTCCAGTTACTGTAATCTCGGGTTTAGTTGTAGACTTGTAACTATTTGATTTATAAAATACAGCACTGTTAACCATTTAAGCTAAGGAATTTTAGTCTATAGGGAATAGGGAATTCTTTTATGGTTGGGTGGATGAAAAGAGACCAAAGTCCCCTGACTCATCAACAGTTTAGGCATCTGTGTGTGCAAGAAAGGGTTTTAACCAAAACAAACACGCGTTTCTGCACAACTAAGGACCTGACCATCCACATAAATAGACAACCTTCAGAATGGGAAGACTCTTTGCATATTACAAATCTGACAAAGGCTTGATAAATAGGATCTATAAAGAACTCAAATTAATCAACAAAAGAAGAGCAAACAATCCATCTATCCCCAAGCAAGAGACTTGAACAGTGATGGAGGATCTGGATTAAATTTATCTCTCAAAATTGACCCTTATAATCTCACACATCCACCTCTTGGGCAACATTCCCTAGACCATAGAGAATGAGAAAAACAATCAAAAAGAAAGAAAAAGAAAAACGTAAGAGCATGACAATTTAAATATATATAAATATTTGGGGTAAAACTAATGAACACCGAATGCAGCATTAATCTCAATAATTTTAAAGCTCGTCAATTAAAAGGCTAAAATTGAAATATTTCACAAAATTTACTCCCATCTCCCTAGTAGCAACTAACATAATTCAGCAAATAACTGTCCAAAACATAAAAATACTTAAATGATACTAAGCATAAAGGCAGAAGACAAAGTTATAAAAAATGATATCCTGGCCAATATGAAATAAAACAGAGAAAGCATGGGAACTTTTTCTTGTAAGGCAAATTTCATATAAGAAAAATAGAATTTCATAAAATAATGATCTAAGTGGCTTAAAGAGAAATATGTCCAAGAGACCAGGTTGAGCAAGAGTGAAACCCTCTGTACTTAAAAAAAATAGAAAAAATAGCTGGGCCTTGTGGTGGGCTCCTGTAGTCTCAGCTATTCGGGAAGCTGACTAGGAGGATTATTTGAACTCAGGAGGCTGAGGTTGCTGTGAGCTAGACTGATGCCACAGCACTCTAGCTTAGGCCACATAGTAAGATCCTATCTCAAAAAAAAAAAGAATCTGACTCAAAAAAAAATGTAAGTGTGTATGTTTACACACACACACACACGCACACATATATTCCTCTTCTTTTTTTCTTTTTGTTGTTGCAAGTTTTAGCACACAGCAGACAAATATATGCGTATATTTATTTTATATATATATTGAGAATTTATTTGTAGAAAAAGAGGAAACAAGAAATAAAGAATATAAAAATGTGCATGTATGTTCACGTATGTGTATATCAGCTAAACACACAAAAAAACTGTTTTGCATTGTTAACTCAGATTCACATGAGTCACATTCCTTACAAAGCATTTTCTAATAATTTTAAAGCAACAAGTTGCTATGCCCTGTGGAAGCAGGGGCCAGACAAAGACGTTGAGCGCTATTCCTGTGTCTTTTCTCTGGGACCTGTGCACTCTAGTTGTGTGCCATCTGGTAAGAGTGATGTATGAGATGTCTAAAGGTATTTGTCAGATGCTTTACACAAAAGAGAATTTTGCTTCTGACTCATACAATTGTAGCTTACAAGACATTTTCCAAGAAGAGTTCTCATAAATCCAAAGATTCTAGGTTTGCTTTTCCAAAGTGATCCCACACTGTAGGCAGTCTGCTTAAGCATTACATAGATAAAGACTCTCCTCGTAGCAATATAATTAGTCTGTTTGCCAAGAGGTCCAATTATCAGCATGCTTTCAGGAAGATTAGCCTGGATCACCAGCCTCTCTTCACTGGGAATGTCCCACAGTTAAGAAGAGAAAAGTATGTCAGAGTCTAGTTGTTTTTACTCCTTAAAACTTTGGTAAAGTCAAAACATGGGGAATAAAAGCCTTCACACAAATTTATATTTGTAGAAAAATATTTTATAAAATAGACTATTATGTCATTTTATATAATTGAATAAAATACACATATGGACAAATAGTATAGGAAACAATTGTAATTAATTAACACCTTAATTAAAGCAATAGATTTTGTTTGCTATATCTAATATGCAGAACAAAAATAACAATATTGGGAAATGGACAAATGTTTTATAATTTTTGCTTATTATCACGTGAATTAATGAAATAGCATTAAAAAATCAACTTACTAGTGTGTTAAAGAACTAGTAACTAAGTATACTTTTTGATCTAGAAACGTAATGATTGCTAATTTAATTTATCTAGGTATTCTTGATACCTAGCATAGGTATTCTTGTTTTATGAATGTAAATTAATACTACACCATTAATTATAATAAAATACTATAATAAAATAAACTATCGTATAAGAACAGGTAAGTATATTAAAATGTAGCAACTCCAAGTAAACAAGAAAAATTGACAGCCATTGTCATCCTATATGTAAATGAGTTCTAAGTCTGTATCTCCATTGTCATCCTAAATGTAAATGAATTCTAAGTCTGTATCTCCAGTCCTGCCTCTAGTTATTTATTTTGATTCTCTGTCCTTTACTGACAGATATCACATAAAAATTGTGAGTGCTTTTAAATTGCTATTTGTGCGTAATAAGAGGAGCAATACATAATCTTTTAAAATTTTGAACAACAAATAGTAGAATTACTGGAAACTAAAAATGAACCCAAATTGTAATGCCAAGAAAATACTGAGCAGTTAGCATTCCACAGGACTATAGGTGCATACTTACACCAGAAGAACTTACGTGGTCCCCAAAGGATATAATATACGAATGGCAAACATCGTGTGTGTGTGTGTGTGTTCAAGTTCTTTTATCTTATATTTGAAGTACAAAGTGAGTTACAAGTCAAAATTAATTTAATCATTAATAAGTAGTAGAATCGAGTTTTAATTGTGATATTTAATTTAAACATTATAGCCTTATAATAACTTACATTTATTTTATCTCAGAAATTCCTAAGCACAAAGTAGGTCCTGACCATAATGCTCACCTCGACCGACTTTAACTTAATGTTAAAGATGAATTATTTGATTATGTTATACTTTTGACAAGTCCCGGTATTTTGTCACAATCAACCATTTGAATTGGACAGTATTAGGGTTTTTCCTTTCAATGGTATTATATTTTATACTCTAATTTGAATATGTTTTATTCCAGCATTAAAAACTTAGCTTGAAAAGCTTTATTTTCTCTATGTTGATATAACTACATTCAAGAACAGCAAGTAGAAATAAACATAAAATGTTTTATTGCCAATTCTTTCCATATTCATCTATACAATTGAATCCCAAGTGCAGAGCCTTCAAATTTCAAATGCAAATGAGCAGATATACTGTAAATATGGGGGAATTTTAGTGCAAGTTAAAGTTTTCAGAATATTTTAATCCATAATGTAATTGCTGTAAACCCTCTCTCCATATGCTAAAAAGGTGGAAAAGTATAAATTATACGAAAACTCTAGGAAGAGAGCCATACCCACCTAAACTGCTACAGCACAATCAAAACTGTAAAATAATAACCTCCAAATTTTAAAAAGGAGAATAAAGCTTTCAGTATATTGAAATATGTAATCTATGGTCCATTTTAGTACTCAGCTAACTTGTTTTCTTATTGATAGAATTACTCAAGGGCTGTTCATATCACTCTCTCCAGTTTGGGGTGGGGAAGAGAGAGATGGTGACATAAGATATTAGGAGAAAATGTGTACAGTGGCAGAATGTAATTTTGTCTTACTAAAAGAAGCAACTAGATTTCCAAGTTGTAAGTGATGCTTCGTTAATGAGCTAGAGAAACAAATTTTAACATTACAAATCCATAGTTTATTCTCCCCATATAAAATGTTTATTACCCCCCTTTGGTGGTATTTCCATAGCTTTCGTTTCAGCATTAAGATTATTAAATTGCCTTTTCTGTTCTCATTACTAGACTATTTTATAGGTAAAGCCACTCAAGAAACCTATTGTGCTTTCTGATCAAAGTGGAAAGTGATGCCAGGCTATAATAAGCAATTTAATTTTTAATGAGCTTATCTGTGCCCAAGGTCATAACAAAGGTTAAAAAAAAGTTAAAATAAAACTACAGCAAAACACTAATGATAATGCCCAAATATGACCAGAGTATAATAATATTTGTCAGAAAATACTTTCAAAGTATCTCAGCGGTATTCTTTTTTTAATTTTGTTTCTGAATAGAAACTTAGCTCAAGTAAGGTGTAGCATATTAAATCATATAAGCACAGATAAAAATGCATGAGACTTTTCTCCTGAAAGAAGTCTGCTAAGCTATTTGTGGAATTTAAATTTCTAAGTTAAATATGCTCAAATGATTTTATCAACTCTGGCGGTTAACCCATTGTTTTTCCTAACTATAAAGATAAAAATTTGGCACATTGCCTTATTATATTTTCCTGCATATTTTGGTTAATTTATAGCAGCTAGCATGTGGGAATATTTTAAATATTCAATTTGGTTTACTATTTGGATAATGATTAGTAAATAATTTTGTGGTTACAGAAAAATGTCTTTTGAGTAATACATATTTAATAATTTAGACAAATTTTAAAATTATATTTATTTTAAATGATAATTTTTAATTTACATATTGTTGTTTGAATCTGAACATATTACATATTAAAGGCAATAAAAATTGATGATTCAAATCTCCTTTGGGAAAAATTAAGACCATTTCTGCATAATAAATATGCTATGCTATTATATTTAATTTCTTCAAACTATTTTGATTATTTCATGCTAATTGGTAGTAGGCTATGGTAAAAGTACCTTTGGTTCAGTAAATATCTTACTTTACATTTATTCTAGAGTTCCACTGTTATATGATGAAATTTTACTAACAAACTATGGAGAAGAATAAGACAGAATTGGGAGAAATTTTCATTAGCTAATGTCTCTTAATTCCTGCCCTTTATTTTTAAGATCCAGTAATTTTATATGTTGACCCTTTACCTACTTACCAAATACCAAAATCTAACAATTTTAATTGAAGCAAGGACTTGTTCCAATGTGAAGAAAATAGCCGTAATTCTATTGCTTCTTTGTTTTACCTTAAACTATTATATATTTATGAGAAAAAGATGACAATATCTAGTGAGTGATTTTATTAAGCACGATCGATATTCTTATTATTCCACATTAAAGTTTAAAAGTTAGTAACAATCCTATTGTTTTACTGAGATATAATTGTATTTTTTTCAGCTAAAATGTTATACTATTACAATATGAGCTATGCTACAACAGATGAGCACTCAAAAAAAACAAATGGACCTTAAATATTCAGTTTCTAATTTCCTTTACTATCCATTAAAGCCCCCAATTTTTAAAACAACATTGTGACATGAAAAATGTCTTAAAATATTTAGATGTAAAAAATAAAATAAAATTAAGCTGGAAAAGATATATAATTTCATGAACATATCAATAGATTATGATACGAAATTCTCTGGCATTGCACAAAAGTAACACAGAGTAATATAAAAAGTACATTAAGTAGAATTCACAATTTTTTCACCAAATCATTGTTTTGACTTGTTTTTAGATTGGCCAACTTGATGTACCATACTTTAGATCAAAAAGTTTCATTTTATAAAATTTTTAAAAATTTCTACTTCAAGCTTGTTTTTTCCTTGTTTTTTTTTTTTTTTTTTTTATTGCTATATAACAAATTACCACAAACACAGAAACTTAAAACAGCTGCCATTTATTAGTTCCCAGTGCTGAACGTCAGAGGTCTAAGTACAAGTTAGCTGTTTCCTTTAGTCAGAGACTCACAGGCCAACATATTGGAAAGATTGCCTTCCTTTCTGGAGTAAATGGGGAAGAATTTCCTTCCAAGATTATTCAGGTTGAGGCTTGATTTCATTTCCTAGTGGTTGTAGAATTGCAGTCTTAGTTTTCTTATTAGCTGTTAGCTGAGGTGAGTCCCTGCTGGGGTCCCAGAGGCAGGGTCTGTTCTGACCTGTGGATGTGGTGGTACTGACTGAACAAATATAAAGTTAGAAACAACAAGAAAGAAAAAGACAAGACACGCGGAATAGAATTTTCAAAGGCAGGAACACACTGCCACTTTGTGAGGTTCTGGTGGTGGCCCTGAGTGTCAGTTCCACTCAGCTTTTATTGACAGCTATTTGCTCATTAACACAAAGGGTAAGCTGAGGAAGGGAGCAAAGAGCCAGCAGTTTCTCTGAGTGAGCATATCAGCTCCTGTTGTTTCTATGATCATTAACTGCAAGGATCTGAGCAGTCTTGAGAAACCAGAACCTGAGATTGTATGGGGACAGCCTCCTGTCTGTGGTTAACACAAAGATCCTCAGCGGGGTACTCAGCACACCAGTTCACTGTGGAGTAAAATGCCACTGGTGTCAATCTCCTCTGAAGAGTCCCTGGGAGAGAGGAATTTTCCTCTCATCACCGCCACAGAGGGTCTTCCTCTGCTTAAGGGATATAAGCCCTCTTACCCATATTTCAGGGCTCAAGCTGGTCCCTTAATCTCTGCCCCAGCCAAATACGAATCTCCACAATGCCTATTTGCTTTGACTGTTTACTGGGCAGGAAACAGCCTACTTAATGTATGTTGCCAGGCCTTGCCACAGCATCTCCTGTGGCCATTATTTTCTTCAGATTGTTCACAGACCCAGCAGCGATGTTTGTAAACTGTATCCCCAATAGGCCAGAGCTCTAGAAAACAGAGGAAACTTGCTCAGATAAGAAATTTAGCAGCGGCTGGTTTAAAGGTAAACTGGCTGACTTTTCTTTGTTCTGCCTCACTCAGCTTACTTTTTTATTGTCTCCTTTTGCTGGGGGTGTTGTCCCTTACCAAGAATAGGGTCTTTGGTCCCCACTCTGCCTGCAGTTCTCTGCTCCTACAGGGTGCTCATAAGTCCTTGCCACTTGGGGCTCTTCTGCTTCAAAGATAAAACTAGAAAATCTTCTGGCTGAATCCCTACCAGGCTCCTAATCGCTCATTTCTTCATCTTTGACCAGCTATCAAAAAACCTCTCTGATTTCGAAAGGCTCATCTGATCAAGTCAGCTATGCCCTAGAAAATTTCCTTTTCTTAAAGTCAACTTGGGAGAAAAATTCCCTATACTCTGGCATGGGGATTTTTCAGGGTTTGTGCACCAGGGGGCAAAAAAGCTTAGGAACTTTCTTAGAATTCTACTTGCCATGCTTTGCCTCTTGGTTATTTTCATTAGTAATTATCTGAATCATATCATAGGAAAGTGAAATCTATTAATATTCAAACTATTAATTAATTAAAACAACTTCTGAATTATTGTCTGACTGGATACATGAATGTATTTGCCTGTGTGTACAAGTGCCTGCATGTGGTATGTGTTTTTTCATTCTGTTGGTGCGAAGACTGAAAGAATTATAATATAATTAAGGTAATAGGGAGGATGAGATGATCTTATAAGACTCTAGGTTTCTTTTAACACAGGTTGCCAAAAATAATTAATGGTTTATTCTAACGCATGGAGAAATTTATTTTACAATTAGAACAATCTCATGCTCACTCTCAGAATCTTAAGATGGCATGATTTAACATTTATTAAATATTGTAAAATCTTCAAGTAAGACTTTTCCTTGAACTATAATATCTTAACTGTAAATCTATAACTTCAAATAGTAATATCAAATATGCTAATTTGTTAATGTTTATTTAAAATGTAATATCTGTTTGCATGCTTAAGTGTAATGTTACTGATGAGTCAGCACTGGTAATTCAAGGGATGTTGAAGAATAGGTGAAAATTTAATTATCAATGACCTTGCTCACCATTTGAAGATGAATGCAAAATAATTTGTCTTAGAAAATGTGTAATGTGTATATTAAAAAACATTACTTACCTACAGAATATTACTGAATCTTTCTCTCATTTCAGCAATTTTTTTCCCGACTTTCTTAATGTGTGTGCATATATATATATATATATATATATATATATATATATATATACTATTGACTTAAATATGATCTTAAATATCAACTAGTGAAAAACTCATAACTTTTGGATGGTGCCTGTGGCTTAAAAGAGTAGGGCACTGGCCCCATATGCCTGAGGTGGCAGGTTTAAACCCAACCCCGGCCAAAAACTGCAAAAGGAAAAAAAAGAAAAATTCATAACTTTTTCTAGTTTAACCTGGAACTATTGATTAATTGATGACTATCATCAAGTCCAACCCTATTACTTTATAAATGAGGAGCAGAAATAATCTCATAGCATATAAAGATTTATAAAACGCAGTGGATCACACCGGGCCATAATTGACACTTCTGTCTTCCACGTATCTGATTCTATTCCTTTTGTAGGCATTAAGATTATTTAAGTATTTACTAATATCCTCAAGGTAATATATATCTATTATCAACACAAATACTTATGTGATTCCATATAGGTTACCCAGAAAATCCCTTGAGTATTTGAAGAGTGTCTTCATCTCTGACATCATTCTTTTTTCATTCTTTCTCTATTCCTATGCATATATTCTTTCCACATATCATAAGTAAAAATAGATAGATTTCAATAAATTATCAATAAATGTAATGATTAGTTTGTTATTTGTATTTGAATCTTTCAAGTTTAATGCAAGTCATGGGCAAAACAAACCAAATAAATGGCACTCAATGGTAATATTTCAAGAAATAAGGTAAGACAGGAAGAGATAGGATAAATTTAGTTTGTCACTACATGCCTTTAAATGATTCTACGTGTCACTGTTCTTTATTCCTTTCGTATTGAGAAGCAGTAGGAATATTTTTTCTAAATGGTTCGAGTTTCTGAGCAAAAATTACTGGAAACCTTGGATAAATGACTTATTTTTGAAATTAAAGGGTGATTGAATACCTAGAGAAGTCCAGAATCATAAAGATTAATTTCTGCAGTCACATGTCTGCATTTCAAAGCATCATAAACCAGATACATGGAGAGATCTTCGTGGAGAGATTGTCCCATCTTAGAAACAAGATTGTCCCTCTTAGAAACAAGAGGAGTTGGTGGTAGCTGTGTTGTGATTCCAACATAAGCCCCCAGCTTCATAATTTCAGGGCTTTCCTCCTATGTTACAGACACACTGGCGCATCACGTGTCTCTTATGCTGCCCTGAATATACGGGGAAGAGATGTGGCTTCAAAAACTGATGCAGTTATTGTTTTAAGTCTGATTCAGAAATCTTATGCTTGATTTCAGCATCAAATAAATATAGTATTAAAAACTTATCTCTTGCTTATTATTTCAGTATCATTGTG
Organism: Loris lydekkerianus; assembly: GCA_963574355.1. Classification (NCBI taxonomy): domain Eukaryota; kingdom Metazoa; phylum Chordata; class Mammalia; order Primates; family Lorisidae; genus Loris; species Loris lydekkerianus. Next base: position 23,983 of record CAUYPK010057206.1, on the reverse strand, counting down.
CCCACTGATTATCAGCATAGACTAAAATATAAAGGGAACAACAAGTGAACAAAAATATTTAACAAAATAATTTGAAACACATCATGGAGAAAATAAACAAGGTCTGGTAGTGAATAATAGGAGGTAAGAAATATGCAATTTTTTTGCACTTTAATATTAAACATAATTCTATTACAGCAACTGTACCATTATATCATAGATTATTTTTTTGCTTTCCTTGCTTATTTGTGTGTAAGTTTTTTTTAAGGATAATTCATTTGTCTGTCTCCAGTAAATGGCATTTGGAGTTTAATAAATATTTCTGGGATTAATAAATTATTGGATAACTTTAACTTTCACTGTCCCAATTCAAAATTATTAATCTAACGTAAATGAAATATACATTTGTAATTTTCTTCCCACCTCAACTCAATAAATTACTCATAGAATTGTTGAAACAAAATATTTTACAATGAATTTTTAGGCTATGATAAAGTGCCATTAAACGATATATATTTAATTTCAAAATCCCCAAGCCAAAATATCAAGAATTTAAACCCAATATTCAAGTTAAAATAAAGAAATTTTCAATAGAAAATGTATACCAACCTTTTCAGATGCCCCTATGCAAAATGTGGCTCCATACGAGCTATTGGGGAGACTGAGGCAAGAGGATTACTTCAGCTGAACAGTTTGAGATTGCTGTGAGCTATGACACCATAGAACTTCACCCAGGGTGACAAAAGTGAGACTCTATTCCCCCCCCCACCAAAAAAGAGAAATATATAGTAGCTGACTTCAATGTACCTATTTTATAAAGTTTAATTTGAACTATTATCACAGTCTTATGGTTCTTCTGCTTTGTCATACTGGTTAACGTGAAGGCAAATCATTATGAGATTCACTCTACCTTTGAGACATATTAAAAATGTTTTTAATTTTACAGGCTAATGTTGCAGTTGACTAGTATGTAAAATAAATCATTCCCATGTATAAAGCAGCAAAACATAATACAGACTTTGTGGCCTTTTCTTTTTAAAGAGAAATTGCCTTTTATTATTTGGCATTAATTTTTAGTATTTTCTATTAAATCATAGCTGTGTACATTAATGCAGTCATAGGGTACAATGTGCTGGTTTTATATACAATTTGAAATATTTTTATCAAACTGGTTAACATGGCCTTCATGGCATTTTCTTAGTTATTAAATTCAGATATTTATATTCTACATTTAGTAAGTTTCATTGTAAGATGCACCGTAGGTGTGGTCCCCCAATTAACCCTCCCTTCATCCAACCCCTCCCTTTCCCCTTTCCACATATTCTTGGGCTATAATTGGGTTATAGCTTTCATATGAAAGCTATAAATTAGTTTCATAGTGGGGCTGAGTACACTGGATACTTTTTCTTCCATTCTTGAGATACTTTGCTAAGAAAAATATGTTCCAGCTCCATTCATGTAAACACGAAAGAGGCATTACTTTTTAAAAATCTTTTATCCAAGTAGGTTATTTAATAAAATATATTTTAAAATTAAAAAATAGAAAAACTAGCTGGGTGTCCTGGAGGGTGCCTGCAATCCCGGCTACTTTGGAGGCTGAGGCAAGAGGATCATTTGAGCCCAAAAGTTTGAGGTTGCTGTGAGCTGTGACACCACAGTACTCTACCAAGGGTGAAAAATTAAGACTCTGTCTCAAATAAATAAATAAATAAATAAATAAAAAACAAACAAACAAAAAAAGAATACAGAATGAACTCAGGTTTCAGAAAAATAAATAAAAATCATTTCCATTTTATAAAATCAAAAATATGAAATATAAAAGTATAGCAAATAGGATACAATGTCTTACTCAAATCATCTCCTTGTGTGCTGTCTTTCACTACGGAGATTAGAAAGCTAAAAAGCACGTTATTCATGTTTGCTTACAGAGAGTGTTCCACATTTATTTTAGGGTCTGTAATTAAATGTGCACCTGTGTGACCTGATTCAGTATTAAGTGTAGAAAAATTTGATGGTCCTGCAGGTGTCTGTCTCAACAGTACAGAATTACCAGGCAACACCTAGCTCAGGAACAGCAAGTTCTGGAAGCAGTTTCAATAAGCCTTGAGTCCAGCTAAAGCTTGGTGCTCCTGGAACTAAGAGTTGAGGTGGAAGCTGATCTGCAAAAGTGAGATCAGTGCAACATGCCTAGGACTAACAGTTCCGCTAACATTAGTAACGGGGGAGACAACTGAAAACCCTACAAATCTACATCATCTAGATAAGTACCCTGTATCTTTTCTTTTAAATGATTATCATATTGTGACATACATTCAAAGCGATGTTACATAAAAATGAACAAGGTCACTCATCTCTGCAGGAAATCCATATTTTGGGTGCTAGAGTGAGTGCATAAGGATGTAATCAGGTCATGGCACAACTTGATACCCAGGTAACCTAGGCTGATTTGAGCTCGTGCCTTTAAAAGCGATTTCCATGTTTGCCCCTGCAGAGGAAGAAACTGGAGGATCACACAGGAGATTTTTAGAGCTTTAACCTTGGAGTGGCCTACCTTTATCTAATCCACATGTAATTGGCCAGATTAATAGCCAAACAGCCTTAGCTAACTACAAAAGATTAGGAAGGACAGTTTCCATGATGTTCAAAGAGAAGGTCCATGAGAATTTTTTTTTTTTTTTATTTAACATTTTTTTTTTATTATAGATAAAAATATGCACCATGAGAATTTGATGAACACATCACATTGTGTCTGACTCGTATCCATTTTTAACCTAATTTTGTATAGATAGCATTGTACTCTAATTTATTCATGTAAAACTTGGCCTGTATCTTCACTACCCATCAGTCCTCAAGAGGAGGGCTATTATTTATTCCATTTGAAGCCTTAATATTGAGTATAATGTTTGGCTTTCAGGTAAACATGCTATAAATGCTTATTGAATGAAAGGATGATCAATGAATGTTACTTTCCCATAGTAATTTTCTCTGTATTATAATTCTATGATATAGTTTTGATCAACATTTACAATATCACATCATCAAAGTGCTTTGTAGGGACTTCTGTTTCCTTCAATAGAATGAGTTAAATTCATTGGGGGCCTTCTTGATATGTAAATCCTGAACAAAATGTAAATTACACTTCCATTTCCAGATTGCAGGATATAACGGAAAGCTACACATTAAGAGATAAGTTTGAAAGTAGATGAGCTTGAACCTGAATGGTAAGACTGAAAGTAAGTAGCAGTCAGATCATGTGCTTGGTTTTGCTTTGGGGATACAGGGGGCTCGCACACATAATTGAACAGCTGGCAAGGGATAGGTGAGGTTTCAAATCTGAAGTTTTTTTATGCCCTGGGCATGTTTGATCATTTGATCATTCTGGGCAGAAAAACATCTTTCTACTTGTCTTTGGAGTGTCTGAATGAGATATCACCAAACCCTGCAAAGATCATAATCAACGAAGACTAAAGAATTACGAGCAAACCACCTTCAGTGAGACAGCAAAACGCAGATTTAGGTAAAAAATAACTTGATGGTAAGTACGTGAGCTATATCAAGGAAAATGAATTCCAATTATTCTCTATTAGTTCATTAATTTAAAAATTAGGAAAGGCTTTTATAAATACCCAAAACTTCAACACATATAAGAAATCTCACGTTTTCCTTACACTTGTAGTTTTATCAAGTAATCTATGTAAAAATAGAATGAATAAAGTATTTAATGTCACTATATTGGCATTTCTCAAACTGAGCAAAGAACTATTGGTCTTTTGATATACTGTTTTAAAATATGTTAAGTAAAAAAAAAACATTAAGTATACCAAAATTAACTATTATGCTAAAATTTGAATGCTCTCCTTTTTAATGTGGTTCTATATACAAGTTATTATTTTGTCTATCTCTATTTATTTTCAAGTCTAAGTTCATCTTTACCTGGTTTTTGCCAAATATTTGGTAATATTGTCCTATTGTTATAAAAATGGTAAGAAAATATTTAAATTCCAAAATTTAGAGTTTTTCTATTCTGAACATAATTCCCAGTAAATTTAATTACTGCACCATATTGTGCAGAAAAGAGTTAATGTGACAGGCTTGAGACTATTATCCTTAGAAAGACTTGCTTGCACAGTTGTTGGCTGGCATTTAAGAAACATGGACTTCAAGTATGTTCCCACATATGTCAAAGTTTTGTGCATTTATTAATAAGTGTCTCAATGTGCCTAAACAGTTTGTGCATACAATATGCTTTAGGATGAACATCTGTTTCTCTTCTGGGAGTCTGGAATTTTGACACACAATAGGGCACAGGATGCCCACAAAACCAGCCCTGAGTAAAAAACCGTGGGTACTGAATCTCTAATGAACTTCCCTGATAGACAACATTTCACACATGTTGTCACAACTCATTGCTGCTAAAATTAACCGTATCTATTCCAAGAAGAGAACTCTTGCCATCTTGCATTTGGTTTCCTCCGAACTTTGCCTGTTTTCCTTCTCCTTTTGTTAAAATTTCTTTGATTCTTTATGCTGTAACACAAATCATAGCTGTGGCCAGCTTATTTCACTTAGTGTAATGTCTCCAAAGTTTACACGTGTTTTGGCAGATGGTAAAGTTTTCTTCTTTTCTGCAATAGAATAACATTCGACTGTATGTGTGTACCCCATTTGATTTATTTATTCATCTGTCAATGGTATTTTAGCTTATTTTGACATTCTGGTTATTGTGGATATTGCTGCAGTGAATATGGGAGTGCAGATATCTCTTTGAGATCTAGAGTTCAGTCTTTTGGTTGTATACCCAGAAGTGAGATACTGGATAATATGGTAATTCAATTTTCAGTTTCTTCAGGAAACCCCATATTATTCTCCACAGTAACTGCACTATTCTGCATTCCCCCAAACAGTATGCTGTATGAGAGTTCTAGAGATTTGTTCTGTAACATGGTACCTACAGGTACATGATATTCTGAATTTTAAAATAATGTTAAGAGGATAGGTCTAATGTTAACTGATCTTAACACATACAAAAGAATACAAGAAAATTTTTGGAGGTGATAGATATATTAGGTACCTTTATTGTGATGATAACATCACAGGTATATGCATATGTCCAAACTGATCAAAATGTATATTTATTATATCTCAATAAAGCTTAAAAAATCATTACTGATGGTATGACTGTATGCTATTTCATACAACGCTTCTTAGAAATCAATATCATTGAGAGTAGTCTTAAAAACCCTTGACACTCTGATGCAGAGTATTAAATATTTGGGCTTGTTATAATCATCCGAAGGTACTTTCAAATAAAATGTGATAGAAATTCAGTTGTATAAGAATTGTAATTGTAAAGACTTGTTCTCTTTCTACCAAGACAGCTATAGTTTATGCAATCTCTGAGAGTTATCTGTGTTCACTAACTAACATGTTCATTAACCACATCTTCAAAACTTCCTTTTCAGGACCATCTCCATTTGAATGGTTTCCACAAAAAGAGGGGGGAATTACATAGTTTGCTACCATTAGAGTCATCTTCTCTTTTTTCATTGTTTATGGACATGAATAGATTTCTATGAAAAAAATACCTTATTATCATCTCTAATTTTCTACTTATGTCAATGCATGAGCCTTAAATGAAATAGAACTATAACATTTGTGACATACATTGCTACATTCTAACCTGTATTTCTCTTTAGAGACATTTCAAGATAATTTTCTTTGATGTTCACTTACTTATGTTCACATGAAAGTATAATGTCTTTCTTATAGGTTACATAATGACAAACTATTAATTTTAGAGAGGAATTTAAGTTCTGTTGCAAAATAATCAGGAAAAAATGAAAATTGATAGGATAAACTTTAAACTTTATTTCTAAAGATAATTTGAAGGTCATTGCAAAAATAAGTGTACTGGCCAGGTGCTCTGGCTCATGCCTGTAATCCCAGCACTCTGGGAGGCCAAGGCGGGGGGAATGCTTGAGCTCATGAGTTTGAAACCAACCTGAGTGAAAGCAAGACTCCATCCCTACTAAAAGTAGAAAAACTGAGGCAAGAGGATTGCTTTTGAGCCCAAGAGTAGAAGGTTGCTGTGAGCTATGACTCTACAGCACTCCACCCTGGGTGACAGCTTGAGACTCTGTCTCAAAAAAAAAAAAAAAAAAGAAAGAAAGAAAGAAAGAAAAGAAAAGTGTAGTCCATGACATAAATTAGCTAGTTTTTCAATATAACCCTTCTTTACAGATTCACTATAAAACCTTTTGAGTATTTCATTGAATTTACCAAGTGCAATGAATTCTAAATTTTAACATCTTGATTAAATTACTCTAAAGCTTAAAATGTGTGAAATCTTTATTATAGTATTTTTTCTGGATACTTGTAATAACTTTTTTGTTTCTCAACATACATCAGTTATGTGTTTGATCATACACACAATTTCCTAAATTTTTTCATTTTGCAATAATATAAACTATTCAGTAAGAAATATATGATGTTGGACAATTCGGTTTTCAACTCATCCTAGCAAATGTGCTAAATACTTCATTGCTGAATACCACTATGGTCACCTGCAAGGGACTCCTGTTGGGAAACTGTGCACCGAGGATGGTGCCTAATGCACCCTTCAAAACAATTTTGGAACTCTTTCTGGAATGGTCATCAGAGTTGTTGTCTTAGGAAGTTTGACAATTAAGTTGTGAACTCAGTAGCACATTTGCTAGGATCAGTTGGTAAACTTAATTTTCCTACCCCATATGTATTATGGTCTCTCTATTTATAATCTAGAAAAAAATATTATTTATCTTAGAATCAAATATCTTCTCAAAAGAGATCAATATATTTTAATTATTTCATATATCTCATTTTGACAATGTCTGTGAGTTAACTTTTTAAATTTCAGAAATAAGGAATGAATGCTTCAGATCAAAACATTCTGAAAAAAAGCTTTTCTTTTCACTATTAAATACTGTTAACTTATAAAGATACAGATGTATGTAGCATAAAATACAACTTCTTTTAGAGCTGAATTTCCCAAGATTGTCGAGTATATTAACTCAGATAGGGATAAAGGTTCAGTTTAGTGATAATGGTTTGGTATTACTTTGGATGTGGCCTAGCTTATCACAGTATATCACAAAGCTGGTAGTAACAATTAGTCCCAGCAATATTAACTTCAATTCTGGGTAACGACTACAGATCCTACGGCCTTCAAAATCAGATGTATTTACGTTTTTCACCAAAATATGTGAGAACAAGGAATTTAGATTGTGAAAACAGCTTACTAATTTTTAAAGTAAACTTAAGAAAAGGAAGAAAACTCAATAGAATTGTGCTATTTTTCATGTTATTTTATAGACCAAAAGGGTTATTATTTAAATTCATACATTAAGATAGAAAATACTCTAAATATTAGATAAGGAATATCTAAAATATTCCTAAGGAATATCTAAAATACTCTAAATATTAGATAAGGAATATTTTTTGATAATATGTGGGGAAACACATTTCAAAAGGTGGGCTTTTCTCTTTTTAATAATTAATTGCCACTATTATATTTCCAGTGTTTACTTAAACCAATAAAGAATAATAATACAATTGACATAATTTCAGGTAGAGACCATTTTCTAACCTAAAAATTATGAGAAAAATAAGTAATTGAGTAGAATGTAGGTGATACTATATGAAAGAATGATACCTAATGCATTATTCAAATATTTTAATATTTCAGAAGTACTTTGAACATAGATCTTGTCACAATAATGTCTTATATTTCTATAGTATTTCTAAACAAATTTCTTGTTAAGTCTCATTAATTTTTTTAATTTCAGATTCAAATGAGGGTACATATAATTAGGTTTATATTATTTGTGTTGTATATCATTTTTATATTTTTTACCTCAATTAAGATTTTACATGTCAAGTAAAAGAGGAATAACAATGAAAAATATCCATAGAGGCAAGTAACCATTCTAACATACATTAAGTATGAAATGATTTAAGAAATCTTAGGACTGGCCCCTGTATGAATTATACCTATGTCTATCAACATAAAAGTGTTTCATTGAGATAGAGATTACTCATAAAATTAGGTTGCAGCACAAAATATGTGATACAGTTCCATTTTAAAGGGGAAAAGAAAGGAAACAAACACAATACCAAAAAGTTCTACCACTAAATTTTTTGTGTGACAATAAATGCATGGAATAAGGTGAAAAAGAATACTTGTATACAAAGCCAAATAAAATGACACTTATTTTAAATTAGATATTTATTTTTAAATCATTTCTGTTTATAATTCCTTATTAAACCCATCCCATAAGCCTTTTCTTACTCTCCCTCAATTCTTCTGTCCATTTTCTCATGGAAATCCAGTAAGTGATCTATCAAGCTGAAAGTGAGCTTTTCTAACGCATAAGAGAGGTGGACATTGAGACCTTCTATCAATTATTTCCTACTGCCATTATAAAAAATTACCATAAACTTAGTGACTTGACCAATACACATTTGTTACCTTACAGTTAGTTCTACAGGACAGAACCTGGAAGCATTGGCAGGGCTGCAAACCTTTGAAAGGTCTATGAGAGAAGCATTATCTTGCCATCTCTGGCTTCTAGGCCAGACGTCCACAAACTTTTTAAACAGGGGGCCAATTCACTGCCCCTCAGACCTTTGAAGGGCACCACTATAGTTTAAAACAAAAAACTATGGACAAATTCCTATGCACACTGCACATATCTTATTTTGAAGTACAAAGCAAAACGAGAACAAATACAATCACACCGCTTCGTGTGCCCTGCCGGCCGCAGTTAAGGACGCCTGTTCTAGAGGCTGGCCACACTCTTTGGCTCTCGGTTGCTTTCATACCAAAAGCATTTAATCACCTAATTCCAACCTCTGCTTCTATCACTACACCCTTCTCTGCCTCTCTTTTCCTCGGAAGGACCCTTGTGATTACACTAGACTCACCTGGATAATCCAGCATTATATTCTCATTTTAAGATTTTTAATTCAATGACCTCTACAAGGTATATTTTGCTTTGTAAGGAAACATTTGCAATTCTGGGGATGAGGATGTAGACATCGCTGGAGGACACCATTATTATGCTCACCATGGTAGTCAAAGCTGAAATCATTAATGTTGAGGTAGAAAAGAAAGGTAAAAAACACAAGCTAGTAATAATTGTTGTCCTATCACATCCTCACATCCTCTTTTCAGGCTTGCTTTATTTGTTCTTGGCCTTTTGAAATTTCATTGAGTTAATACTAGATATGGGCTTGTTTTCATTCATCTTTCTTCAAAAGCTGTCTTTATTCTTTTTAGCTCAGATAATTATGTCTGCCTTTTAATTGATTACTGATTTTTGTTCATGTCTATTATTTCTGCAATGCCTACTTAAAAGGCTTTTGAAATTTTGTAGCTAACTTTGTTTTTTTTTTTTTTTTTTTTTTTGATTTTTTTTTTTTTTGATTTTTATTGTGGAGAAGGGGCAGGGAAAGAAGGCGGGGGAAGAGGTGAATGACAGGGTTGGGCCAGTGGCATGGTACCACATTGGCTGTATCTAGGTAGAGGCAGTTTCAGGCCGGGCCTTGCTGAGTCGTTGCTACGAGGAAGTAGCTCGATGGATCTGCTTCTAGTCAGGCTCGGGAAGTTGCACTAGGCCTCAGGCACATGGCAGGGCCCAACAATTCCCTCTTGTTTTTTGTATGGCGGAAAAACATAGCCCCTGTCTTAGGTTGCCTGCTCTTGCCTTTTTTTTTTTCTTGAAGTTCCGCCGTGCCGGTTTTGAACCTGCCACCCTCGGTATATGGGGCCGGCGCCCTACCCACCGAGCCACGGGCGCTGCCCTATTTATTTATTTATTTTAGAGACAGAGTCTCACTTTATCACCATTGGTAGAGTGCTATGGCGTCACAGCTCACAGCAACCTCCAACTCCTGGGCTTAGGCGATTCTCTTGCCTCAGCCTCCCAAGTAGCTGGGACTACAGGCGCCTGCCACAACACCCTGCTATTTTTTATTGCAGTTTGGCTGGGGCTGGATTCTAACCTGCTACCCTCAGTATATGGAGCCGGCACCATACCCACTGAGCCACAGGCGCTGCCATCAAACACTATTATAAGCAATAACTCCGTTGCCCGCCCCTCTGTCCTTTAGCCCCTGGCAACCTATATTCTGCTTTCTGCCTCTATGAATTTGCCTATTCTAGAAGCCTCAAATAATTGGAATCCTACAATATTTGCCCTGTTGTATCCGGCTTTTTACACTTGGCATAATTGTTTTTAAGGTTCTTCTACATGGCAGCATGTATGAATCAGTATTTCACTTATTTTTATGGTTAAATATTCCATTGTTATGCACATACCACATTTTATTTATACATTCGTTAATAACCATTTGGGCTGCTTCTACATTTTGGCTGTCATCAATACAGCTGCTATGAATGTTGGTGTTCAAGTATTTCATTGAGGGGCGGCCCTGGCATCTCAGTGAATAGGGTGCAGGCTCCATATACCAAGGGTTCCAGGTTCAAACCCAGCGCTGGCCAAAAACTGCGAGAAAAAAAAAAAGTTTAAAAATTACTTATTTTCTCTAGTATATACTGTGGAAAACAAGCAACTCTTCCCTATTTTTTTTCAAGCCCTTCTTTTGTCTTTTTTTTTTTTTTTTTTTGCGGTCTTCAAAAGCACCACCCCTGGTATATGGGGCCGTTGCCCTAGTCCTTGAGCCACAGGCGCCGCCCTCTCGTGTACATGTTTCCTTTCCCCATTTTTTGGTTCAAGATGCATCTCTGGGTTCATTACCTCTCAGGGAAGCTTGCCTGTCTTCTTTATTATCTTTTTGTCTGTGAGGTCTTTGAGTGCCAAAACTATATATATATCTTTTTTTTTTTTTTTTCTTTTTTTTGAGACAGAGTTTCACTATGTCGCCCTCGGTCGAGTGTGGTGGCGTCATAGTTCATAGCAACCTCAAATTCTTGGGCTCAAGCGATTCTCTTGTCTCAGCCTTTCATCCTTCCAAGTAGCTGGGACGAAGAGAAGTCTACCAGAACTCCCAGCTATTTTTAGAGAGCGATCTCGCTCTAGCTCAGGCTGGTCTCGAACCTGTAAGCTCAGGCAATCCACCGGCCCCCGCCTTCCAGAGTGCTAGGATTATAGGCGTGACCAATCGCGCCCGCCTCCAAACTATGTTGTTTAAAAACAACAACAACAAAAAAACCCTACCCATTTCCTGACCTGGCAGAATATCTAACACTAGTTAAGATTTAGAGTAAACATTTGTTGACAGTGAATGGTACAGGTTACAGTAACACAATTGGTAACTTGGTTTCCTAATTTAGGACTACAAAAAGAAACACAATAACAAAACAAAGGAGGAAGGCGTACAAATCGTTCGCATTATAATTTACATACCATACCTTCCCAGGACTCTTAATGAACTACTACTTAATATCACCTCTTTTTAGGAAATGAAGCTGTTCATTCTGTTCAGGTTTTGTTCCCTAAAGAGGTATCTACACCCATAAGGAAGCCCGCTGTAAGCAGCGAATGCAGAGGGGAGGGTGTGGTATGCAAATTAGCTGGAGAAGGATTTGTCTGCTTTTGCTGAACACTTACTGCTTCCGAAATAGAAAAAACTATTCTCTTTACCAGTGTTGTAGGAAGTTTCCTTGAATGATTGGGAGTTTGGACGGCTAGAATGCACGTTAGTGATTTGATTTTTTTTTTTTTTTTAGAGACAGAGTCTCACTTTGTTGCGCTCTGTAGAGTGCTGTAGCATCACAGCTCACAGCAACCTCCAACTCCTAGGCTTAGGTGATTCTCTTGTCCCAGGCTCCCGAGTAGTTGGTACTACAGGCGCCCCCCACAACGGCTGGCTATTTTTGTTGCAGTTTGGCCGGGGCGGGTTGGAACCCGCTGTCCCCCTACTCACTGAGCTACAGGCGCCGCCCAGCACATTGGTGATTTTTATATGACTTTTCTAGGGTTTTCAATATTTCTTAATTTAATAAACAGGAGGAAAGTCCGTGGCTCACGCCTGTAATCCTAACACTTTGAGAGGCCGAGATGGGCGGATTGCTTGAGCTCAGGAGTTATATAGGCCAGCCTGAGCAAGAGCAAGACCCGGTCTCTAAAAACAGCCGGGTGTCGTGGCGGGCACCTGTAGTCCCAGCTACTCGGGAGGTGAGACCAGAGAACGGCTCGAGCCCAGGAGTTGGAAGTTGCTGTGAGCTGTGACGCTACAGTACTCTACGAGGGCGACAAAGCAAGACTGTGTCTTAAAAAACAAACAAAAAAACAAACTGGAAGAACTTCTGCCCAATTAATTAGGCTATCTTGTAAGTGTGGTGTATTTTTGAAATGAACATAATTCTTACTGAAGAATGTTTTTGTTTTTACATAATATGAAGCAGAACCTTTGATATTAATTGTGTAGCTAAGATTTTTTCTTTGGAAATTACCCATTTTATTTTTTTGAGACAGTCTCACTTTGTCACCCTCGGTAGAGTGCCGTGGCATCATAGCTATCGGAAACCTCAACGTCTGGGGCTCAAGCAGTCTTGTTGCCTCCTGAGTTTCTGGGGCTACAGGCGCCGCTACAATGCCCGGCTATTCCTTTCTTTCTTTTTTTTTTGAGACAGAGTCTCAAGCTGTTGCCTTGGGTAGAGTGCCTGGTGTCACACCTCACAGCAACATCCAACTTGGGGCGCAGGTGATCCTCTCGCCTCAGTTTTTCCTTTTTTAGTAGATATGGGGGTCCCGCTTTTGCTCACGCTGGTCTTGAACCCGTGAGCTCAGGCAATCCACCCGCCTAGGCCTCCCAGAGTGTTGGGATTAAAGGCGTGAGCCCGGCCTGAATTACAAATTTTAAATCTCTGGGTTTAGGTTTTTTGTGTTCTTAATTCTTCCGCTGGAGATGGAGGGGGAAGGGGCCGTGACAGACGAGACTGCGCCTTCTCGGGTCCAAGTCTCCTGGGTCCAAGTCTCCTGGGCCCGGAGACTCTTAGAAGGAATTCATTCTTCGTGATTCCGCCTTACATCTGGATAACGCTGTAGGAAACCACTCTCCCTCGCTGTCTAAGGACGCAGGCTTCTAGCATGTTTTTTTTTTTTTTTCTTTTTTCTTAAGCTCACCGAGTTCCAGATACCGAACAGACTATTTTATCACACTTGTCATTCTCAATTTTACATCTATGGAAAGTGCGACTCAACTTCAGGGTCTTGCCTTGCGTGTTCATCTCAGCTCACCGCGCCCTCAATAGCGTTCCCAGTCCACCTGAGCCTTTGCCGGCCAGTTCTCACTCCTTCTAGACCAATTAGTGTGAAGCCGGGTATGTGTGCGGTATTCGGGCCTGGCTAGGCGCGAGGGCTGCAGCACCGAGACAAACACCAGCGCTCTGTCTGGCTTTTCCCTTCCCCTCAGCCTAGGCGGCTGGGCAACCAGAAACCATAGAGCTGACACAGCCCAGAGCGTCGCTCCTCAGGCCGCCGAACGCTGACGCCACGCCGGGGGCGGGGCCACTGGAGGCCGCGGGTAGAGGCGGGAGAAGCCGGGAAGGGGAGGGCTGGCCGGCCCTGCAGCGCCCCGCCGCGGCCGCGGCCGGAAGCGGTCTCGTCGGCCCAGCGGCGCTGGAACCCTGACGCACGGAGCTCGAGAGCGAGAACTAGAGAGAAAGGGGTAGAAATGGCGGCTCCGTTCGGCTCCCGCTGAGGAGGGTGAAGCCGGCGGAGAGTCTGTGCTGTCGGCTTGCAGTGTTGCTCCCGTCTCCCGCTACCTGCCTTCTCACGCGGACTTCTCTTCCTCTGTCCTGCCTCTGCTGTCCTTGTCTGCGCTCCGCAGAGTCGGGGCCGGCTTGTCTCTCCCCGCCCGGCTCGGCTCCCCTGGCCCTGACTGCCCGGCCGGCGGGCCGGCCTTACTCGGCTCTCCCGGGAGCGTCGGGCGCGGCGTGGACTCCGTCCCCCTGGCTGGACCATGGTGAACACCCGGAAGAGCTCGCTGCGCCTTCTCGGGTCCAAGTCTCCTGGGCCCGGGCCTGGGCCTGGGGCCGGAGCAGAGCCTGGGGCCACCGGAGGCAGCAGCCATTTCATCTCCTCTCGGACCCGCTCCTCCAAGACCCGCGCTGCCAGCTGCCCCGCCGCCAAGGCCGGGGGAAGCGGTGGCACCGGCGTCGCTCTGGATGAGGCCCGGGTAAGAGCGCGGGGGCCCGAGTCCGGAGGCCGGGAAGTGTCGGGGGCCGCCGGGGCTTTGTCTGGCCGGGCTGAGGGCAGGAAGCCTCCAGCGGAGACTGCTCGGGCGGCTGGAGACAGGGTCTGCGGGTGCAGTGGAGGGTGGCACCCAGCTAAAGGGTCTCCCTCCATTCTAGGCTTTTTGCTTTGGTGGCCCGGCTCTTTTGTGTAAAAAACAGCCCTGAGTCCGGAGGAGAGGGCTTCAGGGTCCCTTTCGGGGCGTTCGAACGATCTGCTTCCCGTGTCCTTGTCCTGTCTCAGAGGGGAATTCTAGGGGAACCGAGAGCAAAGGGCTGGAGTCCCTGGGTGGAAGGGTTGGAGAAGTGAAAGTTTTCTGAGGTGTCAAACCCTTCTTGAAAGTGTGTCAGTTCCTGCCGCTGTCTAACTTCAGCTTACTCTCAGTTTGGGGGTGGTTCAAGTTGGTGAGGAAGTGAACAGAGAGAACTCCAGTTGGCAGCTAGGCAGGGATGCTGCAAAAAGTTTGTAGCTTCTCTGACACCAACTTTAAAAACAAAATCTACGCTATCGCCTCTCTAGGCAGGAGAGATCAAACACAACATTGTAGCTGCAGAACCAGCCAGCCAGCTAACCAAGGTTAGGGATAAGAGCATTCTCAGGAAGGAGTCCAAAAAAACCCCAAGTGGAATGTTTTGGATGGTCGGCACTGTCATCCCCAAATTGTGTGGTTTGTTGGATGTCTACGTTTCTATTACAGTACTATATCACAGAAGGTGAATTAACACCATCTTTGTTATAGATTTGCAAAAGTGACATTTGAAAAAGAGGGTAATGATTTAGTTGTTTTGGGAAAAAGTGGTTGAAAGACCTTGAAAATTTTGTTCCTACAGTGTAAAAAAACTAAGCTAGCGTAGATATTTGACCCTTTAAAGGGATTGACACTTTTTTTTTCTTTGAGGCACACACTTCATTAATCCTTTATTACAAGTCACGCTCTTATAGAAGTATATGTGTGGATTGACACATTTTTGTTATTATTAGATTGGTTCTGAATTCAGAGAAGAATGTACTGCTTCTGTCAAGAACATTTAGAACATTGCTTTAACTTTACACTATTTTGCAATTATGGCAGTATTTAAGTTCTGTAGGGTTCTACAAGATTGCAGTTTGTGCATGCTTTCAGATTGTTTTGACCCAAATCAGAATGGGATCTAGGCAGACACAACAGAAATACTTTACTATTCCATTCTGAAATCATGTATTGTATCTTTGAAAATCTTGTCAAAATTTTATTTGCTAAAAATCTGAAATTATTTTTAGAACTGTCCTATTTAATAGACTATTTTAGGGGTTTACAGATGTCTTAGGTTGAAATAAGAAAGCTAATTCTGAAAGTTGTGCCAAAAGATTCAGTATAAGTATTCTGAAGACAACGCTTTCTGTACCAAGTATTCCAAGCATGTACAAGCGTCTTGACTTACTGATGCTATTATATATTTTAGAATAAAACTAAATATAAGACAAGGACAAATAGTATATTTAGAGTGTAAGCATTTAATTGTACTGTTATGAATGCCTAGTGTTCTATTAGAGCAGTGTCTCCCTCATCTGAGGCAATTAGCTCATCTATCAATAATCAGTTTGTGGTCCCATTTTTGAATTCATGGCTATCATGCTGTCCTTACCCCCTGAGGAATAAGGTGAGGTAATTTGTCAAGCAGCTGTTATGGAGATGTTAAAAGGCAAGGAATCAATAATCTTATGTAAAAATGAACATATGGTAGCTTTTAAATTGCTAGAAGAATGAAACATATTAGAGCTTTCTAGAAGGATACTAAGGAAATACTGTTTCAAGGACCCCTAAATGTTTTAAAGATCATAAATAACAGGCTACTGAAGATTTACTTTGAATTATTTGTTTTTCAGTTTTTAGAAGATTTGTTACAGCTTTAGTAAATGATAGTTACCTAATTGCTTTTTCTAATAGATTTTAGAGCCTTAATGAAAAGTAGTGATTGGACCTTTAGAAGAGGATGTTATAATTCTGATTTATTAAGTTTATGGATTATACGTTTATGAAGCAGGTTGTATATTTCCTTTCTGTATATTTCTGAAGTGGATTCATTTGAACTTGGTTAGCTCTCTCCATTTGTATTTACAGAAATTTAGCACTCCTGGTTCATCCTTTCTGTTGTACTTAAAGGCGCGGTCTTTGTATGTGGGGTCTGTTAATAGACATTTGTTAGTGTCTGTAAAGTCTTATTTGATGGAAAATGGGGTTGCCCATATATTGTTGCCTTAGAATAATTTAGGAAGAAGTGTATTTATCTTTGTAAAATGTGTAACTGAAGAGTTTCCCCCCTTTTTTTTTTTTTTTCTTTTAGAGACTGAGTCTCACTTTGTCTCCCTTGGTAGAGTGCTATGGCATCTCAGCTCGCAGCAACCTCCAGCTCTTGGGCTTAGATGATTCTCTGCCTCAGCCTCGCCAGTAGCTGGGACTACAGACACCCGCCACAACGCCCAGCTGTTTTCTTTGTTGTTGTTGTTGGAGTTTGGCCGGGTCTGGGTTTGAACCTGCCTCTCTTGGTATATGGGGCCAGTGCCCTACTCACTGAGCCACAGGCACTGCCCCCCCCCCCTTTTTCTATTTTTGGGCTGGGTTCTTCCATTAACTATGCTTGATGCTGATTTTCATCTCTTCCTGTTTGTAGAGTATTTCATTCATTGTATCTAGAGACATTTCATTTGCTTTAAAAAAACATAAGTACCCCAAAGCTTTTCCTATACTTTTGCCTTTTTGCCAAGAAGTATATTTGGAGGATAAGGGATAATGATATTATACATTCTGCAGGCTATTGGAATAACTTATTTTTCAGTGTCAAAACTTTCATTTTTCTGATTAGTTTTAGTATGTAAAAGGCTGTTTTTTTCCTTGAGACAAAGTCTCACTATGTTACCCTTGGAGTGCTGTGCTGTCACAGTTCACAGCAACCTCGAATTCTTGGGCTTAAGCAATTCTCTTGCCTCAGCCTACCAAGTAGCTGGGACTACAGGTGCCCACCACAATGCCTGGCTATTTTTTGGTTGCAGTTGTTTAGTTGGCCTGGGTTTGAACCCACCACCTTCGGCTTATGTGGCTGGCTCTGTAACCACTATGCTTCAGGCCCCGAGCCTAAAAGGCTGGCCGGCGTCTCTCCCTCCCTCCCTCCCTCCCTTCCTTCCTTCCTTCCATTTTTGGCCAGGGCTGGGTTTGAACCCGCCACCTCTGGCATATGGGGCTGGCGCCCTACTTCTTTCAGCCATAGGCACCGTCCCAAAAAGGCTATTCTTAATGTATATAACTTCAGTGAGTTTGGGGATTAAGTATCACCTGTGAAGTCATCAGACCATCAAATTTCCTTGCTCCCTTATTTACTGTATTGTTATTTGTGTGTGTGTGTGTGGTGACACTTCATGTAAAATCTACCCTCTTAGCAAATTTTAAGTATTCAATACAGTATTCTTAGCTGTAGGCACTAGCCTAGTATATACCATCTTTTTTTTTTTTTTTTTTAATGAGACAGAGTCTCAAGATTACCCTCAGTAGAGTGCCAGGGTGTCACAGTTCACAGCAATCTCCAACACTTGGGCTTAAGCAGTTCTCTTGCCTCAGCCTCCCAAGTACCTGGGACTACAGGTGCCCACCACAATGCCCGGCTATTTTTTGGTTGCAGTTGTCATTGTTGCTTAGCAGACCCAGGCCGGTTTCAAACTCATCACCCTAAGTGTATGTGGCTGGTGCCCTTGCTGACTGAGTTATGGGCGCCGCCCCTATAGTCATCATCAGAAATTATTTGACTAAGTGAAACTTTGTTTCCTTTGATCATTTCCCCACTACCTCTCCCCCCCAGTCACTCTTCTACTATGAGTTTGACTACCGTATTTTAAATTCTGTGTGTAGGTGAGATTATATAGTACTGGATATTTTTGTGACTGGCTTATTTTACTTAGCATAATGTCCTCCAGGTCCATCCATGTTGCCACAAATGGCAAGATTTCCTTCTTTTTAAAGGATGAATAATATTCCATTATACATACACACATGTACACATCACATTTTTAAAAATAAATGCATCTGTCATCAGACATTTAGATGGTTTTCATATCTTGGGTGTTATGAATATTGCCATAGTGAAGTGCAGATGTTCCTTGAAATCCTGATTTCAATTCCTTTTGGTAAATACTGAGAAGTGAGATTGCTGGATCATACATCAATTCTATTTAAAAATTTTTGAGGAACCTCCGTACTATTTAACATAGTGACTGTACCATTTTACTTTTCCACTGACAGTGTAACAGCATTCCCTCTTCTCTATATCCCAACATTTGCTGTCTCTGGTCTTTTTGGTAAGTCACTGTGATTTTGATTTGTATTTCCCTGGTTAGTCATGTTGAGCCCCTTTTCTTATTTATTTACTTATTTTTGCAGTTTTTGGCAGGGGCTGGGTTTGAACCCACCACCTCCGGCATGTGGGGCTGGTGACCTCCCCCTTTGAGCCACAGGCCACCCAAGAGCCCCTTTTCATATACCTGTTGACTATATATCTCCTTATGAGAAATGTCTATTCAGAGTTTGATCTCCTCTGTCCTCATTTGAATACCCTTGGTATTCTTCTCTTGCTCGATTGCATTGGTTAGAACTTGCAGCACTATGTTCAATAGCAGTGGTGATAGTGGACAGCTTTGTCTGGTTCTGAAATGTTTATTCAGAATCTTTGATTTTTATTTTTTTTTGTTGTTGTAGTATCAACACATTTTGGAGTATCTTATGTATTTTGAAATTTAACTCCTTATTGCAAATATTTCCTCCCAGTCCATAGGTGGCCTTTTTTTTCTTTCTTTCTTTTTTTTTTTTTGTAGAGACAGAGTCTCACTTTATTGCCCTGGGTAGAGTGCTGTAGCATCACAGTTCACAGCAACCTCCAACTCTTGGGCTTAGATGATTTTCCTGCCTCAGCCTTCTGAGTAGATGGGACTACAGGCTCCTGCCACAACGCCTGGCTATTTTTTAGTTTGGCCGGGGCGGGGTTTGAACCCCCCACCCTCGGTATATGGGGCTGGCGCCATGACCACTGAGCCACAGGTGCCGCCCTATAGGTGGCCTTTTTTGCCCACACTTTTTTTTTTGGAGACAGAGTCTCACTATGTTGCCCTGGGTAGATCACAGCAACCTCCAACTCTTGGGCTTAAGCGATTCTTTTGCCTCCGCCTTCCATGTAGCTGGGACTATAGGCACCTGCCACAACGCCCAGCTAGTTTTTGGTTGTAGTTGTCATTGTTGTTTGGCAGGCCAGGATGGGGTTCGAACTGGCCAGCTCTGGTGTATTTGGCTGGTACCCTAGCCACTGAGCTATAGGCGCTGAGCCCCTATGTCCTTCTTGAATGTGCTCTTTTATCACCCTATATTTCTTTTCCAACACTTATGTATTTGCCATCAGAGTAGTCAAAATTGAGGGTTAAAAATGCCAGAAAGAAGGGTGGTGCCTATGGCTCAGTGGGCAGGGCACTGGCTCCATATACCTAGGGTGGCGGGTTCAAACCCAGCCCCATCAAACTGCAACAAAAAATAGCCAGGCATTGTGGCTGGCACGTGTAGTCCCAGCTGTCCAGGAGGCTGAGGCTAGGGAATCGCCTAAGCCCAGGAGTTAGAGGTTGCTGTGAGCTGTGACACCATGGCATTCTACTATGGGCTATAAAGTGAAACTCTGTCTCTACAAAAACAAACAAACAAACAAAACATGGAAAAGAAGTCTGAGAGGGAAATGTAATAATGTACATAACTCTCAGATGAGTAGGGAAAAACAAGTTCCTAAGAGCAGAGCCCTTATTTTCTTATACTGTATCAGATTCACATGAACACAACACAGGTGCTATTGAGCAACTTGACAATGTCTACTACAATTTTGAAACAAAGCAGTGGGGGAGTTTAGTGCATTACCTCTGGTAGCCAAGTGAAAATGCAACTTCAAGGAATTCAGCTACTGGCCATTTCCGTAGTCCAGATAGACATGAGTTCTGTTGTTTAGGTCATGGATGAAATTTATAACTCCTACTTAAGTGAGTACTTACTAATTCCTTATATCATTTCTCATCAAGTGTTTTTTCTTTTTTTCTTTTTTTTAGCTAAAGTCTTTTAACCATCCTTTGATAGGTTATTTATTGCAGGTCTTCTAAATACCTAATTATAGATAAACTTATACCCTCTGGCAACCACCTGGAATGGTGATAGCATTACCACTAGTGAGAACTAAGTAGCTCAACTTAGTGTTTACACCTGAACAGAGAGTGTTTCTGCTTTTTGAAGGATCTAAATGCCATATTATTATACTTTGAATCATTATGGTTGGCATTCTTTTATGATGTATGCAGTGAAGTTTTGTTTGTGTGCTTTATGATTTCATTTGTGTGCTTTGGGTGGATTGCCTGAGCTCATGAGTTTGAGACCACCATGAGCAAGAACGAGATCCTGTTTCTGAAAATAGTTGTGCTTAAGCGATTCTTTTGCCTCAGCCTCCCAAGTAGGTGGTACTACAGGCGTCCACCACGCCTGGCTATTTTTGGTTGCAGCCATCATTGTTGTTTGGCCGGCCAGACTGGATTTGAACCCACCAGCTTAGGTTTATGTGGCTGGCACCTTAGCCTCTTGAGCCACAGTGCCGCAGCTAGTTTTCCATTCTTAATGATACTTAATGTGGAGAATGTTTTCCACATCCATCCAGGTAAATATAAATGATGTAAAGTCACCATCTTTCTTCTTGACTGAATAGTATACTGTGGTATACATACACCATACTTTGTTTATTCATTCCTTTTTTTTTTTTTAAGACAGTCTCAGTTGTCATCCTTGATCCAGTGCTGTGTTGTCACAGCTCACAGCAACCTCAAACTATTGGGCTTAAGTGATTCTCTTGGACTACAGGTGTCTGCCACGACACCCGGCTATTTTTTGTTGCAGTTGTCGTTGCTTAGGTGGTCAGAGTCGGGGTGGAACCCGCCATCCTCCATGCATGTGACTGGCGCCGTAACCACTCTGCTATGAGTGCTGAGCCTGTTTATTCATTTTTGATTTGATGGGCACTTGGATTGTTTGCACATCTTGGAGATTGTGAATTGAGTTGTGATAAACATTCTAGGCAAATGTCCTTATGGTAAAGTGATTTTTTTTTTTCTTCCGGGTAGATAGATACCTAGTAGTGGGACTGCAAGGTCCATTTGGGAAGTCTAATTTGAGTTCTTTGAGGATTCTCCATACTTTATTCCAAGAAAGCTGTATTGGTTTGTAGTCCTGCTAACAGTGTATGTAGTGTTCCCTTCTCTCCACATCCACACCAGCATCTGCTGCTTTGGGACTCTGGGATGGGCCATTCTCTTTGAGGTTAAGTGATATCTCCAGGTGGTTTTGATTTGCATTTCTCTGATGTTAGGGATTATGAGCATTTTTTCATGTATTTGTTGGCTATTCCTCTTTCCTATTGGAAGAAGTTTCTTTTCAAGTCTCTTGCCCAGTGACAAATGGAATTGTTTGTTCTTTTTTTGTTGATTAGCTTGAGTTCTTTGTAGATTCTGGTTTTTAGCCCTTTGTCAGATTGGTAACATGCATATAACTTCTCCCATTCTGTGGTTCACACAAGTAATTTTTTTTTTTTTTTTTTTTGAGACAGAGTCTCAAGCTGTCATCCTGGATAGAGTGCCGTAGCGTTACAGCTTACAGCAACCTCCAACTTGGGCTGGAGCGATCCTCTTGCCTCAGTTTTTCTGTTTTTAGTAGAGACGAGGATCTCACTTTTGCTCAGGCTGGTCTCAAACTCGTGAGCTCAAGCAATCCACCCGCCTCGGCCCCCCACAGTGCTTGGATTACATGTGAGAGCCACTGTGCCTGGCCCCAAACAAGTAATTTTGAAATTACATTATATCCCCACTGTCAGACTGTAGATGTAATATTTGTTGCTTGTACTATGTCACCTGATTGTTCTAAAAATCTTATGAGGTAAATAGTAGTTGGAATTATATGGTAGTGCTGCAATATAATATTGGTTCCAGCTCTATAACTTCTCATTCTGTGGCATTTTTCAGTACCTACATTGTCTCTTTCTCAATTTAAGTGATGTAATATTTTCAGATTAAAAAAAATTATCTTCCAGAAATTTTTATCTGGAAGAAAAGTATATTTTAAATTATTATAGACTATTTTTGTCTTCATATAAATCCTTAGTTAACTCACTTTCAGGTATTTTTTTTCCCTTTCTGTATTCTGTCATGGTGATTATTTAGAAAACCTAAACTATTAAGCTGTTACTCTTGGGATATTTAAAGAGAATTTAGGACATTTTGTGTGCTTGGAGTTTCAGAACTTTGTAGAATGCTGTTGGCCCTAAGTAAATAATAGCAGTGTGGAGTTTTGTTTTCTGCAGTCATGGTAACTGCTGCCTCTGTGCATTGTTTTTTTCAAATGAAAGAAGAAATCTGCATTTCTAAGCTTTCTCATGAAAACAGGAGTATTTGCTAAGAAAAAAAGGTAGACAAAAAGGAGATTGGAAAAGCTTGATTGTACCCATATTCTTTCTGATCTAACTTGGGAAAAAATGTTCCTATTCTGTTTTCTCTTGTCTCTTTGAGACTCCTCAGTTATCTTAATGTTTTAAATTTAATTTTAAATTTAATGTTTAAGTTTAATTTTACTTTTTATTATGTTGCCCTCGGTAGAGTTGCAGTGTGTCACAGCAACCTCACAGCAACCTCTAAACTCTAACCTCTAAACTCTTGGGCTTAAGTGATTCGCTTGCCTCAGCCTCCCAAGTAGCTGTGACTACAGGCTCCTGCCACAAGGCCCGGCTATTTTTTTGTTGTAGTTGTTGTTGTTTGGCAGGCCCAGGCTGGGTTTGAACCCACCAGCCCTGGTATATGTGGCAGGTGCCAGGCGCCTAGCCTATTTTACTTTTTTATAATTATTTTTCTCCTATTTACAAGAAATTATGTTGACATAATCTTTTTTGTAAATACTGCACCATTTTTTTTATTTTTTTATTTTGCAGGTTTTTTTTTTTTCAGGGCTGGGTTTGAATCCGCTACCTCTAGTATATGGCTCTGACACCCTACTCCTTGAGCCACAGGCACTACCCGTTGAGTTATCTTTTTTAAAAAGAAAATCCTTTCCACGGCTCTGCGCCCGTAGCACAGTGGTTACGGTGCCAGCCACATGAGGCTTGTGGGTTTGAGCCCTCCTGGGCCAGCTAAACAATATGGCCTGCCAGGCATTGTGGCAGGTGCCTGTAGTTCCAGCTGCTTGGGAGGCTGAGGCAAGAGAATCGCTTAAACCCAAGAGGGTGAAGTTGCTGTGAGGCTGTGACGCCATGGAACTCTACCCAGGGCGATAGCTTGAGACTCTTGTCTCCAAAAAAAAAAGAAAAAGAAAAAAGAGACTTCTCTTACTTTTTAACTTTAAAAACTCTTGTCTTATTTTTAAATTTTTTTTTTTTAAGGAAAAATGTTTTTTTTTTTTTTAATTGTTAAATCATAGCTGTGTACATTAGTGCAATCGCCTGTACCCATTCTAAGATGCACCATAGATGTGGCCCTACCCATCACCCTCCCTGTGCCAAAACCTCCCCCCTCCCTTCCCCTTCCTTGGCCCTTTCCCCATAGTCTTGTGCTATAGTTGGGTTATAGCCTTCATGTGAAAGCTAGAATTTAGTTTCATAGTAGGGCTGAGTACATTGGATACTTTTTCTTCCATTCCTGAGATACTTTGCTAAGAAGAATATGTTCCAGCTCCATCCATGTAAACATGA
>CAUYPK010057204.1:0-23564 GCA_963574355.1 Loris lydekkerianus | reverse complement strand
CTTCTATGTTTTTGTATGAGTATGCAGATTCCTGTTCCTACTGAGTTCAACTTTCTTTCATTAATGTTTTATAGTTACCAGCGTGTAGATCTATTATCTCCTTGATTGAATTTATTTCTAAGTATTTTATCTTCTTATGCTATTGTAAAAGGTGTTGCTTTCTTGATTTCTTTTTTTGGATAGCACATTGTTAGTGAATAGAGATGCTGCCAATTTTTATACTTCTATTTTGTATCCTAAAACTTTATTGAATTCATTTATTAGTTCTAAGAGTATTTTGGTGAAGTCTTTAGAGTTTTCTATATGATGGATTATGTGGTCTGCACACGTAAATCATTTTAATTTTTTCTTTCTGATTAGCTGGCTCATTTCTATTCTTGCTTAATTACTGTGGCTAGGATTTTCAGTATTACAATAAATAGAAATGGTGAGAATGAGGATGCTACTCATATTCGTAATCTTAGAGAAAAAAATCTGTTGGGTTTTCACAATTGTATGATGTTAGCTTTGAGCTTGTTAAATACAGCCTTTATTACCTTAAGGTAGATTCTGTCTATACTTATGCTGTTAAAAATTTTTATTATTAAATGATATTAAATTTCATTGGATGCTTTTCTACATCTATTAAGATGGCCATTTTGATCAAGAGCAGAAAAAAGATGCTGTAGGTTGAGCAGTGCTGAGAGAAGAGGAGCATCTTGAGAGGCTGAGAGGTTGGAGTTATGACTCCTACCAGAGTAAAGGAATCCAATTCATACCTGATGACATTCCCACCACTCAATTTAGGCAGAAGAAAACTCACAACTCAGGAGTAAGAGCTGCACATCAACAATAAGGCTCAGTTTAGCCCCCAACACTGACAAAGGTTAAGCCAAGCCTGAACAAGATTTACAGTGGAGGCTGAATTTTGAGATTGAAGCCCCTCAAGTTAGAGGGACTTAGGACATACCCAGAGCTTTCCCAACATTTAAGTTAGCAAAATTTAAAAGCAAGATAACAAAGTTAAAAATGATTATTCAGTAATGTAACTACCTGCTAAAACAAGAAGAAACACTCTTCACAGAAAAATAATGGAATGCAGAGTTTCTACATCTTAAAATACATAATATCTGAAATATAGTACAAAGTCAGATTTCTAACTTCTCACCAAAAACAAAAACAAACATAACAACAACCAAAAAATAAATAAATAAATAAATAAACCAGACCTGATCATAATGAAACAACATCTGGCAACCTAGAATGTTAAGTTTGATTAGTCACAGTGACCATAAAATCTGCAAATATAGTTAATGTTAACATTTATTTTAATATTAATATAACAAGCCATTTATTACACATTTTCTTGTTTCCAACTTATCATCCTTCCTTATTTCTGCAACACAGTCTTCTGCAATAGTTATGAAAGCAAAATTCTAGATATAGATTTTTATCATTTGAACAAGATTCTTGTTTTCTCACTATTTTTTAGCAATAAAATGAAGTAGTCTCTACCTTATTAACGACTTAATGGTTTTTTGACTACAGTGATACAAAGTGATATGCATTCAGTAGAAACAGTTAACTTTAAGTTCTCATACAATCATTATGTTTTTCACTTTGTTACAAGATCCAATAAATTACATAAGATATTCAACACTTTATTATAAAGTAGACTATGTGGTAAATGATTTTGCCCAACTGTGGGACAATGTAAATGTTCTAAGCACATTTATAGTAGGGTAGGCTAACCTATTATGTCAAACAGGTTAGGTGTTTTAAGTGCATTTGTAACTTATGATACTTCAACTTCAAATAGGCTTATTGGGACATAGCCTCATTATAAGTCAAGGACCATCTGTGTTGGACCCAGTCATTTCTAAAATAATTTCAGTTGAAATACAGGACAGAATATTAGAGTAATGTGCAGACACTAGAAATGAGAATGAATAAGAAATCCAAGACTGAGGTATACAATATTACGTAAGTCAATATTTGTACTTTGAGTGCCTATAGATCAGAAAAGCATAATATTGGTAAAAGATTTCTTTTCATTCAATTTTGTTTTATTTTGAAAGAGTACAATGTCAAAATAAATAAGGCCCATCTTAGAAGCCAGAAAGTCAAGAGTCAAGTGACAGAACCATAATCACCAAGCATTTCTTTCCTAGAGTCTAGAAGAAATAAAAATATTTCCCCAAAACTTTTGTTAAAATATATTTTTAGCATGAAACTCATCTGCCAGTTAGGTTCTATAACACTTCTAGAAATACACTTACAAGGCATAATAGGGATGTCTCTTTATATTAAGAGAATTGATCAGTTGAATTAGTATATTGTTTATTTCAGAGACTTAAGATGGTATGCAGCACTGTCTAGTCTCTCTTACTTATATGATGATTTAACATGAAACTGTGTGACCAATGGAGTGATTAAATAAGGGTGAAACATCAGCATGTCCTCTCTCTCCCTCTCTTTTTCTCCCTCTGATTCTCTCTCTGTCACACACACACACATCAAAGCATCTCTATTTTCTGGGTAATTAAGGAACATTCTAATCTACATCCTAGGCAATGTCAGATTGAAAGAATCTGGAAACAGCTAAAGCCTCTTAACAACACTGTTACTGTCGGGGTCAAAATTACAGCTTCATTCTTTATTGAAAGCCTGATCAGCAACTAGACACTAGTTTAAAGCTCAAAGTGTGTTGTTTTCAGATTATCTCTTAATTCTTTCAGACCTATTAATTTGCTCTTAAGTGAACTAAGAGAACCAAAAATGTTAACTAGGACATTCAAACTCCCCATTCAATCTACCTATTTCCTTTGCAAGAATGGTGACAGAGAGGAGATAAAATCAAGGGTTCAATTTTCACTGTAACAAATATTATTTTCAAGATAGTATAGAAGAATTATAAATAAAATAGTTGATGGATAAATACTAAGTTTTTTTTCAAATCCTTCAGTATATCTTCTTGGAAGCTATGAAAATACAGTGATATCCTTTGATTGATAAAATTAGATATTTTAAAAGATATAAATTAATTATTAACAACTTATTTCAAAAATTATGATAAAAATAATGTCATTACATTGCTTTAATATTTTTTGCTAAAAGATATTGTCATTAATTTAGCTTTGCTAAGTTAGCTCAGTAGAAGTTTATGTATAAATTTTCAAATTGTTTATATTCAAAATGCCCAATTTAAGTTTGCTGATGATTTTGTGGTACAATATCTTGAACTTGAACAGGATTTTACTTGCAGAAGGAAACAAGCATTGACAAGATTAAACTGCAAATTGGCTTGGGATTACAAAGTGGGAAGAAAAGCCACTGGGAATTGATTCACCCCTGGTGATACTTCAAGGCTGTTCTGTTGCAGGAGGGCCCCAACCCCTGGACATCAAAGCGGCTGGTTAGGTTCCTGGTCTGTTAGGAACTGGGCTGCACAGCAGCACGTGAGGGAGAGCAAGCAAACCTTCATCTGTATTTACAGCCGCTCCCCATCACTCCAATCACCACCTGCATTCCACCTCCTGTCAGATCAGCAGGGGCATGAGATTCTCACAGTAGCATGAACCCCATTGTGAACTGCCGTGCCGGGGATCTAGGCTGTGTGCTCCTGTGAGAATTGAATGCTCTGAGATGAAGATGTAACACATCTGAATCATCCTGCAACCATCTTCCCCTACTCCCCAGTCCATGGAAAAATTGTCTTCCTTGAAATTGCTCCCTGGGGACTGCTGCTTTATGGAAAGGTAGTGGTCATAGTTCTCAAAATGGCTGAGCAGTGGGTCTCCAAATAGGCAGTAGCTGCAATTTTGATGTCTTAAATCCTTATTTTTCAGGTACACTTTTAATTCGAAGGTCACCTGGTGGACACATGGAGTTTAATGAACACAGTACTCAGTTGACAAGTGCACTGAGTGTCCATGTATAGGAAATAATAGAACAGTCTAGATTCAGGATTATAAGATAACATTATACTCAAGATGACCTTAGGTACCTGATATCAAGTTATTTCAGGAATTTTATGCCTATGAAGAATTTTTTTTTAATAGAGATTAGGCTACATGTGGAAGGATCAGAAAGAAGGAGAAATATATGCAATGAGTTGGGGAAAGTGGTAACAGTTTATTTTAACAAGCATAATTTAATGTAATTATCACAAGCATTAAACAAAAAATAGCAAGGTATTAACCAAGAGATAACAAGAACAAGGAAAATGTGAGTTACTTTCAAGAAAAGTAACTCAATTACTTAGAACATTTGAATATATGCAAATGATATGTCTTCAGAAATGATGTATCTAGTGGGGGAAAAAAATATCCCAGGGGCAGACTAAGTATTACATATTAGAATATGATCACTGAGAACAGGTAGTTGTCAGGTGAAAATCACAAATGCATTTTCAGTAAAGGAAAAAAACAAATCAGGTTAAGAAGGGTGGAAGTTCAATGTTTTGGAAGTGACTGGGTATTGACAAGGATTTCTCAAGGGCTAAAAAAGAAAAAGAAAGATGCAGAAAGCATGTAAGTGAGAGAATAAATGTGCAGAGAGGAGATGGGAGAGCCCAGGGAAGGCTGTCATAAAACACACACTGCATAATACATGATGGATCAGTTCTATTATTTAAGTTTCCAAAAGATGTAACAATACAGAGATATGCTAACCATCAGAGTCAGCATTAATTTACAGTGGGAGAAATAATTAGAATCTCACTTTTTCTGAAGAATGGAGTGAAAATGTAAACAATGCTTCCCCCCAGGCAAGTGCTTTATCAAGTTGACAGGTGCATTTGAATTTCCATGGGTGGGGGATGTAATAGGTTATTTATGTGTCATTTTAATAGAAAGACCCAACCATCAAGATGGACAGCAGACTTTATCAGTACTGCTGTTTGCAACTAATCCTCCAATTTAGTACCCCATGAAAATACCTGCAACCAAACCTGTCCATTTTTCTTTTACACTCCATTATGGAAAAATCAATATGGGCACTATTCATGGCAAATCTCCTGCTTGGCAGGCGCCTGAGCCCCAGAATCTGAGAAAGCCTGACAGTTCACCACTCTGGGTGGCAGAACCCACTGCTGGTGGTTTTATTCTACAACATTCTGCCACCCAGAATGGCCCAGTTGGCCTGGTGTCTGTCCCAGAATCGAATCTGTGTTAGCGAGAGATCTTGAATCAGATGACTTTTAATGTCAATTCATCTGGAGTTAGTTTAAGAGCTAAGAACAGGAATCAGTTGACTTCCAAACTTGACAGATTTAATTTTTGTCTGCTTTTTAAGCATTCAACCAGTGAATAATAGCTGACAAATTTAGCAAGTAATAATTTAGTCAAACCATACGTAAACTACTCAATGATGGAATATGTTGTTATTCAACCAAGTCATCAAAGACACAGTCTGACTACGTATTTTTCAGGGAACTGTTTTATATTTGTTTCCCTTCCAAATCATCTCTACCATTCTACTATGTTCCATATCCAAAATTATATAATCAATGGGAAATAATTCTATATATCCCTAAGTAAGTGTATATGAGTAGCATGAGTTCTTAGCTGTCATCTACAAAGCCACCTGAGACTAATTATCAAAGATTCAAAATTCAACACCTTCTCTATAGAAACATCTTAAAGGCAGAAATGTGATGCCTCTTTGTGACTCTCCAAATTAACAACATTACATATTTGCCTAGTATTTATTAGTTCAATAAGTGTTTAAAAGACCAAAAGTTCATCCATTCATTTTTGGTATTAGACATGCTAGGAGAAGCTAATGATTATAGAAAAAATGCCAAAAAAAGAAAAACCTCAGAAAATCCCCCCAAAACCTTCAAACAGTTCCTAACTATCAAAATTTTAATCAACTCAAACTTAGATCAATTGACGATTTTGCATGGAGTGCATGGAGCTCTGTGGCAGTTCCTACGGATGGGTTCATTCAACATACAAGCCACACCCTACACATATGTCTTCTAGGAATTCAGGTAGAGAAAAACCTAAACTACAGTGTGATCATGGGTCCCTGTTATAAATTCCTTTCTTCTTAAACTATCCAGGGGATTTATGTTCTTGGCAACTCTTAACAGTAACCAATAAGAAATCCAAGAACTGGGGTGGCACCTGTGGCTCAGTGAGTAGGGCCCTGGCCCCATATACCGAGGGTGGCAGGTTCAAACCCACCAAATTGCAACAAAAAAATAGTTGGGCGTTGTGGCGAGCACTTGTAGTCCCAGCTACTTGGGAGGCTGAGGCAAGAGAATCGCCTAAGCCCAGGAGTTGGAGGTTGCTGTGAGCTCTGTGATGCAATGGCACTCTAAAGAGGGCATACAAAAAAAAAAAAAAAAAAGAAAAGAAAGAAAAGAAAGAAATCCAAGAACTGCCCTGAGATTTTTTTTGCCAGTTAAATGATGAACTATCATACTCATTTTGAAATCACACTTTTCTGTGCCTTTTTGACCTAGAGATTGAGGTTCTAAAAATTATCAGCTCATACTATTTCCTCTGTAGTAACTTTACAGACTTTCTAAAAACCAACTTCCTATGGTGTATCAGTGTCCTTCTTTCAGTCATAGTGAGGTATGCACACATCTGCAAGCATTGTGGAAAGTAAGCTATTTACCATAGACATTGTCTCCATCAAATGATACTCACCATGCATGCTTTTACATTCCAGACTCACTCACAAAGCATGTTTTGTGAATGACAGGATTTGTGAAAAGACTTTTTTTTTTTCTCAAAATATGAGTTGTTATTTCCATGATGTTTGATATTAAAGGAAAATAACCACTTCACAGTACCGGATTTGCCTGTGCAGGTGAGGAGGGGAGTGAAGGGCATTTTAGTCTTCTGAGACTGTTCTGAGATTCTGTTGATCACATTTGATCTGGCCAGAACAGCTGCGCCAAAGGGCCTGCAAAAATTTATCAGTGCACTCTTTTTATTGGGCTCAATGCTAAGGGCTACTTTCTTCCAACAGTTCCTCAGGTGATAATAAAACTGATTCATTTGGAGGCAAATAAATTCTCTGATATAAACAAACTCTTTGAGAAGTGATGTTACCTCTGAACCTTTTTGATATGTAGAAATGTCTCATATCATACAGGCACACATATTTCCTCAAGGGTTATATATATACCTCTAAACCATACAAAACAATTGAGCAATTAATTGTAACTGTTGCTTTTTGCTCAATGATTGTTTTATGTGTTTAATTTTTATCTTACACTCCTGGCTGGTGAGCTCCTTTACAACATACTTTATATGTTTTTATATCCTCCAAGGTATTTACTGCAGAGCTAGACAGAGCAGTGGCTCGATTAATGCCAGATTCACTGTCAAGGATATTCGGCCCTCTAAATGATTTTTAAAGAGTCAAGCAGGCTCCTAGTTCTGTGATGTCTTATTAGTACATTTTAGTTTCATTGCCCCCTTGCAATGACCTGCAGAACTTCCTTCATTAATGAGCCAAAATTGAACATTCAAAACACAGCTTCTAGCAATATCAACAGTGTGATCAATGCAACCTTGAAGAATTCATGGTCACTGCAACAATGCTGGGAAAGAGGACATGAGGAAATACAGGAATAGAGGCTTTATTGATTTGCAAAAGATTATATCTGAATTTGCATGCATTTTGCAATCATGATGACCAATGAACATTGCCCAAACATTGCTGTATCACGAGACGCCTTATCCTGGAATTTCTGAATAATTTTAATCGCTGGCTTTCCTGTCATGTGAGTGATCAATATTGCCTTGGACCCAGGTAATGTGATTATTTGTGGGTAGCTGCTGTGTTTTATTTTCATAGTTATTGGAAAGCATGTGTTCCTAAGAAAAACTAATCATTTTCATTGAACTCTTTTGACAACATTAAGTATAATACAGTGAAAACAAGTATTCATTGGACTCAGACAAGATCAAGGTTTGAATAGCATTTTAGTCACTTCTATTAAGATGCCCGAACCTAACTTTCCCATTAAGAAAATGAGAATTATAGTTTACTTTGCATGGTTATACAAAAATGGCATATAACAAACGAAGTGTAATTAAATCTACATTTTTGTTTTCATTATTATTATCTTAGAATGATTATTATTTTAGGAATTAGATAATTATACTTGGGTAATTTAGCAAGTGCTCATACTATTAATAATCATAGGGTTCCAAAAATATAGACATTACTGCATGAAATTTGTATTAGAATTTTGCTTGCAGAATAATTTAAAACAAATGAGAAGTTCATCAAAATAATCTGAAGGGATGACAGGACATGGTGGCTCACACTTGTAATCCTAGCACTTTGGGAAGCTGATTTGGAAGGATCACTTGAGGCCAGGAATTTGAGACCAGCCTGGGCAACACAGTGAGACACTGTCTCTACAAAAAAAAAACAAAAAACATTTTTAAATGAGGTGGACATGGTGGTTCCTGACTGTACTCCCAACTACTCAGGAGGCTGAGGCAGGAGTATTGACTGAGGCTGGGAGTTTGAGACCAGCCTGTACAATATATCAAGACCCTGTCTCTACCAAAAATAGAAAAATTAGCTGCATGTGGCTGTGCACCACAGTAATCCCAGCTATTCAGTAGTGGTTGGAGGATCACATAAGGTGGTGGTGAACCATGATGATGCCACTGCATTCTAGCCTGGACATTCTACCCTGTCTCAAGGAAAAATCTGAAAATCATTACTCCGTTGGTATTGGCATGTGATCTCTTTATATTTTGATCTTGGGTTTCCTTCCTTAAAGCAACTTCTACTTTTATGTACATTTCTCCTAAATATATATTTCAAAATTGAATGTTTCTTATGAGTTGCTTTATATTTTTAGTTACATCATGAACTCTAGTTTCCCTCTGTTGGAAGCTACTTGTCTTGAGTCCACATTTGTACAACGCAAGATCACCAATACAAAGAGCCATCTGCTCTGCATTCCTCTCAGTTCACAATATGAAAGATGGTAGAGACTCTGCAGTGTTGCTGTTTGTTTTATGCCACCCTCTGGACTCTAAGACTCTCTGACAAAGCAAAGTGGTTACATTCAAATTCAGCTTTAAATAATTTTTTTATCCTGATATAGTACCACCAGCTTGGTTGTTTTTAAAAAATTGGATCTTTTCTTCTTTTTCTGATATCTTATCCACGATGCACTATTCTAACAGAATTTAGAAACTGCGGTCATGGCACGAATGCCTTATCACACCTAGTGTGTGGTGGGCTTCCTGAGAACACAGCATCCTCATTCTGTCTTCTAGATTTCAGGACTTTGGCAAATATAGGAGGAAATGGTGAATGGCCAGGCCATCTTTGATTATTTCTTTAAGCTCAGCCCTTTTCCTCTTGAATAGCGTGCCTTGTTTGAGACTGTACGTTCCCACTAGGGTTGGAAACGCTGAGGAGGAGGAGGATGCATTTTAAAGACCAAATATCATTTCTATACATCTCATAGTGGACATACTTAAATTCTTATTCACATGAAAGCTATAACCCAGTTATAACCCAAAAATAGGGGAAAGGGGGAGAGGGAAGGGAGGGAGGGGGGAGGTGGGCGGAGGGAGGGTGATTGGTGGGATTGCACCTGCGGTGCATCTTACAAGGGTATACGTGAAACTTAGTAAATGTACTAAATGTAGAATGTGAATGTCTTAACACAATAACTAAGAAAATGCCAGGAAGGCTATGTTAACCAGTGTGATGAAAATGTGTCAACCGGTCTATAAAACCAGTGTATGGTGCCCCACGATCGCATTAATATACACAGCTATGATTTAATAAAAATAAAATAAAATAAAATAAAATAAAATAAAATAAAATAAAATAAAATAAAATAAAATAAAATAAAATAAAATAAAATAAAATAAAATAAAATTGGTTATTGATTAAAAAAAAAAGTAAGACTACCCTTGTTTTGAGGAAATAATTTTATTGGACTATTTGCATACTGAAAGGAAAAATATGATTCCATTTGTAACAGAAGCCTCTGAAGAAATGTGAGCAAACTACTAAGCATAATATTATAAACCACTGTCCTCATGGTGTGAACTTGCGTTTCCTGGACAGTTTCCTCTGAGAAACTGTTTTCATGTTTTCTTTTCCAGTGTTCTGTGGCATTGAGATACTACATTCCATGCAGAGTAGAAAAGAGGTGACTTGGCCACTCTTTAAAGGGGAAAGAGAGAGAAAAAAAAAAAAAAAAGACAAGCGTGGAAGAAGCAGAAAGATTTGACCAGTGGGCCATGTGGAAAGGTCATGGTTAAGTGAATTCCTAAAAAAAGAAGTTAAACTACATTTAGAAAATAACAATAATTGTTTCTATTACCCAAGATCATATGAACAAATACCAGGGACCAGAGGAGGGGAAATAAAAGTGTGCTTTGTCCTCATGTCACACACAATAGGGAAAAACATGTTATATTCTTCCATTGATCTTTAAAGAGAGTAGATGAAACACATTGGTTCAAGTTAAATCTTAAACGTAGCTCAATTTTTAATCTTAACATGGGCTACTTATAAAATTATTAAAAATAACAATTATGCTACAAAAATCACTGCGGAATAAGAAAATACACACAGTTCAGATAGCAAAAGACACAGTATCAAGGACATTTAAAGGAAGACAGAAAGGTCAGTCTGTTTTGAAGGTAAATGGAGATTGTAGGAATAGTATTCTATTAAAGAGCAGAATTCAAACGAGATTTTTCAAATTCAAATACAAGCTGCTCACAAAGAAATACAAAGCAATCACAAAGGTGAGCACCTTTAATGAGCACTTGCAATGTGCCAGCTGCTATTCTACTTGCTTTGGTAAGATGCCCTCATCCAATGGGAGGTGAGCGCAAGGATTGTAATTCATCGTTGATTTCTGTTCTTTCTATCCTACTACGTGACCCAGTTTTTAAGTTATCAGCCTTCTTCATGTAGCCTTGCTCAGGAAAAACTGACCAGATCTCCAATTTGTAGAGTGGTTTCATGGATATCCTTCTCAATCTCACACTTTTATGAGACCCATCATATAATTATAAAGGGAAACTGACCAGAAAAGTGTTCTTGGTCCTGAAGAGGAGATCTTTGTCTTTGTCTACAGATGTGAAGCCTTAAACTACAATAACCCTCTTGCAGCTTTGCATAAAGCCAGCCTGAGGAAGAAGCCAACACACCAAGGGGACACAGAAGAGGACATTTCAAAGAATGAAACGGGATGATGCCAAACTAATTTGAGCTGGCATCAGCTAAATGATTTTAACTGGCACTCTCATACAGACGAGGAAATAAAGAGCTAAGTAGGCACGATCAGGGTTTAAACTCTCTGATTTTTTTCCAAATTTGTACTTATCACTAGTATGCTATACTAAAATCAAATTCACAAAAGCATAAAAACAGTATGTGTGGAAATACCAAATGCATACAAAACAGGATTTGAGGCAAAAGAAAAAAAATCATTCCATATCCCCAAAAGGTAAAATCACGGCCCTGATTACTAATCAGCTCTAAAAATATAAATGCAAAATTCCTAGAAATGTAAGCGAACTACAACATAATGACAGTAAGACTCCTAAGCTCTCATTTGCATTTTTGATATATAATTGTTCAAAACAAACACATAGGTATTTTAATGCACTAATAAATAAGATTTGAATTAATGGATACCCTAGAAAAAGACATATCAAACTGTAAATCCCACAAACAGAGAATAATCTTTTTTGCAAGTGTACATTAAACATTTATGGACGTAATCATATGTTAGAACATGAAGGAAATCCTCAATAAAATTTTTAGCGGAAAAATATACAAGACGTACGCATTGTCAGAGTACAATAAGCTAGGAAAGAACCATGCGAATTCAAATGGAAAGCATCAAACCGTTTAGAAATTCAAAACATAACACTATCTCAAGAAATAGTATCTTCTAAATACATGTTACATAAGAAAGGAAATCAAAACTATAATTAATTGAATTTCAGAAAATAAGTGGGATCATATACGTGAAATATAAGAGAATGCAACTGAATTTGCACTTATAGACAGATTCATGGACACAAATATTTAAGATGCCTAATAAAGAGATCAAAGAAGTTTTTAAAAGCACACATTTATAGAAAATATAAGTACAAATGAAAGTAAAAATTAAAGAGTTAAATTGATACATAAATCATTAAGTACACATTTAAACAGAATAAAACAAACTAGAGAATCCTTGCCTAATGTAGGAAAGGGATCAAAATAGTTGAAAATACATGTAATTTAATTTATTAATAAGAAAGGGGATTTGTTACATATAGCGAGAGAACACAGTTCTGTGCCAAGTTGTGCCTATGTCCCTCTGCATTGCCAATTGGTGTGGCTGGAGGGCAGAACTCTATGGGGGAGCTGAGTTTCTTCTGAGCGCTAAAGGAAGACAGCCTTGGCCCTCAGCAAAGCCTCAGTCAACAGAGAGAAGCGATTCTGGGTACAGCCTGGTCTTTCTCTCCCTGACTTGGCCTCAGTTGCAGCCTCCTGCCAATTCACACTGAAGTTACCCCAGCTGTTTCCAGTTCATTTTGAGGGTGGCTTAACCAAGCAGAATGCTCAGGGTTTCAACCCAGACATCTTGAATGAGATTCTCCTCTGCTGGCTCCTAGGTATCCTCGTGGAGAGTATAATATTAATACTAGAAAGGGTAGAAAGCTACCTCTTCAATTCCTGTTCCTTTAAAGGCTTTGTGGCTTGAGGACATCAGAACTTAATGAACCTGCATCCATGACCAGAGAGAATTAGCAAAAGTATCCAGCAGAACTGTGGCGCTTGCTATCAAAAGCAGCCATGCCTAGAGGGAGACACTGGGCTCCAGGAACTGGGCTTCATGGAAAGCAGCACAGCTGGCAGTCCTGGAGGCCAAGGCAGGCAGAGAGAGAATGTCAGGTGCAGTGAGTTGACAGGGCTAATTCTTTAGCACCCAGAACTCCTTGAGGATACACAGAAATAACTGGTAGATTGGGAGGGCAGGGGCTCTAACAGCAAGAGAGGGTATACACTTGAGAGAAGCAGGTTCCCAAAATGGAGATTTTTATATTAATATAATGACATATAACTCTGTAACTAGATGTGTAAGTCTCAACAAAGGTGAACATTTTTCAGAGACAATATAAACTCTCCCCAAATATGCCAAGTACACAAGGAGAAAACCTCGACCAAGAAAGTACAGTCTTAAAAGATTATTTCACGAACAGCTTTATAACAGGGCACTTTATAGAGTAAGAGTATAATTTTTTTCTAAAATGGAATTATTCTCATGCTATTTAAATGCTTTCAGGCCAAAAGAAAGATAATTCTTATAAAACTAGCATGACCATAAAACCTAAAGCAAACTTAGATAAAACTATAAAGAAAAGAAATAACAGCTCTGCTCACTTATTAATATTACCCAATTTTAAGTATTTAATAATTATTAGAGAAAATACTTGATAATGCAATAAAAGAATTTTTTCTTTCAACCAAGTAGGTTTTCTCTTCAAAATATGAAAATATTTCACTACCGATAAATATAATGGTATACCACATCAATTAAGTACAAAGGGAAACATATCCTAAAACTGTAACAAAAGCTGAAAAAGCAAAATACACTTCTGATTAAATTCTAGGCAAACAAGAAAGTGAAGAATTCTTTAATATAAAAATGTTTATTTAACTTAAACCAAGAGCTAACATGATTCTTTAATATGAAGATGGCTATTTACCTTAAACCAAGGGCCAACATAGTTCCCAGCAACGAAACACGAGAGACACTCCAATTTAAATTAAAAAACAAGTAATAATTGTTATCATTAATTCTATTTAAATTTGTTATCAAATTATGGACAATTTCACTGAATAAGACAGGAACTGGAAAAATTCTACAGTCACTGGAGGAGATGAAGTGGGCAAGAGTTGCTGTAATCTAACAGAATATTAACGATATTTCCCAATAAATAGGGAAAAAAAGGTCTATTTTTAGATTAGCAATAGAGTTCAGAAAAGAAATCTATCTATAAAATCAGTTAAAATCAGTAATTTTCCTATTTAAAAGCACAAGTAGTTAACAGATCTAATGGGGAAAAAGGTTCATTTAAAGTAAATTTAAAATAACAGAACTGGGACATATTTTAGAATGAATCCAACCTATGTAAGGAACGTGGTAATGTTTCCTTGAGAGACTTAGAAAATACCAAATCAATTAATATGTATGGAATATAGAATTCAAGTTATAAATATCTGGGGGATTAATGTTGCTTCTGGACTAGCAGAATATTGGTAATATATATTCACAACCTAATTTATACAAGCAGTTTATTCTTTGCACAGTCCTCTGTTACCTAATACTTACATATACATTGAAAACAGTGTCTTTGCTTTGCACAGTCCTGTAGTATAAGTTACATTTAACTGTGCCAAGTGAAGACTGCTTATTGTTTTAAAGAAAACCCAGTCAAAATCCTGATGATTTTTTTTCTGACATTGGCAATGTGATGCTAAATTTTATCTAAAAGATACATAATTGTATGTAATAAGTTTCAAGTGGCCGAATAATTTGGTTAGATAGGATTGTATGAATAGGCATGAGAATTAACAAATAATTAAAATAGTATAGTCTACAAGAAGTGATAATAGATGCAATTAAATACTCAACCCCCAAATAGATTCTAGTATATAAATATACATATCTTTAATATTTAAGAGAAATTTTACTGTTAGAGAAGTAACAGAGAAGGGATGAACAATTTCCAGATACATCAAAGTTTTAAATGTTGAAAGCAAAATCATTTAAAAAAACAGAAGACAGCAATGTTCTTAAACTATCCAACAAATTTTGCAGGTGGCGAAAAACTTTCAAAAACCATAAAATCAGTAAAAGAACTCAGAAAGATAAATGTAAGTCACTAAGAATGAAAGCTCATTAAAAAAAAAAAAAAAAAAAAAAAAAAAGATGGTTGTTAAAAGACCAGTGATAAACTGGAAACATGTTAGTAACAAAAAATATAGCAAAAGGAAAAGTAGTATAGCTGTAATCAATAATGAGCTCTAACAGATTAAAAAGAAACTCACTAACATTACAATAGAAAAAAAAAAAGCAAATGTCATAAGTGAATAATTCACAGAGTACCTATATACTCCAGTATAAGCCGAGTTTTTTCGGCACAAAATTTGTGCCGAGTTTGGGTTTTTCAGCACAAATTTTGTGCCGGAAAAAACTCGGCTTATACTTGAGTATATACGGTAATTGCAAATAGGCGATATATGTGGGGAAAACTTCAGATACATGAGCAATCAAAGAAATACAGATTAAGGTAATGAAATCTTATTTCAAATGAGCAAAGACTTTTTTTAAAAAATGATACTCAGTGCTGGCAATGATGAGTTAGGTTATATACTTCCCTACCATGCTGCCGATAATGTTACGTGATTACATTTCTAGAGCACAGTTTGATATCAGGTCTTTTAAATTTTTATAGCCTTTACCTTGGTGATTATACTGCTCTATACATAGACTAAGCTATATGTACAAAACTGTTCAGTGTTTATAATTCATAATGATATAAAATTAAGAGGAAAGATACTTTAATATTTACTAAAAGTTCTGTCAATGTTGGTACTTCCATGCAATGGACTATTATGTAAATACTAACACAGTTTCATAGATTCTTTAATAATCCTGGAAAATGCTACAAACATACTGGAACATATATATTGTGTGGCCTAAATTCTGGTGGGATTATGGATCATTTTATTTCCTCCTGTATACTTTTTGTATGCTCTGCAACTTTTCCTAGAATGAGCATGTATTACACTGAGAATCAGAAATATAATAAATACAGTTCAAAAATAAATATATTATGATATCTCAAGAAACAAAGGTTCTCACTTTGAGACACTGGATCTTATTTGTCTAATTTAAGAAAGAAATCCTGCTTCTTTAAATTCAGGTTCGGTACTGGCGTGGCCACTGGGAGGCTGTGCTGATTTTCCCCCATTAAGCAGTTTCCTAAGGAGAAACCACCTGATCAAGCACTCACTGCACCATTTCTTCAGATTTTTAATTTCAAAACATTTCACTTGGCAGAGGCAGACCAGGGAGCCCTGTCAGTGACTGCTGGTATTTGGCAGTGACAGTGGAAGCACAGGAAGGAACGGAGCACCAGAGCAAGCCAGCACACTTTAATCAGCTCCTAGCAGTGGAAGAGCCAAGATTTACAAGTCCTCACACCCCTAGGTATAAGCCAAGTGACACACTCCAGTGTAGCTGTGGGGTTTTATAGGAGTGTTATCACTCAAAGAGCAGAGACATAAAGGCAGAGGGGTTGGAAGGAAAGCACATAATGTTTTCACACACTAAGCTTAATTTCAATATTGTTTCTTACTCCTGGGGCTTCCTAATGAATGACTGTAAAACTTCATTGTTTTGAAAATTAGTGGATCCCAAGGAAAATTGCGTCCTTGACAATGCTGGTGCAATGGTTTGGTATATTGGTAGCTTGGCCTCACACCGGGGCATGCTAAGTGGGCCCTAGTTTCAAGGAAAAGATCTGCAGAAGATGACAAAGGATAAAAGAAAACTTTTCTTTCTTTTGTATTTGGCACAAACTAAATTAAAAAGAAAATAGAAACAGAAAAAAGAAAACAAAGGAAGGAAAAAAAGAAAGGCACAATGCCAACAATATTCTAAGGAGTGATGCCTATAATTTAAAAGTAGCTCTAGGTTATTTCTAACTTACATGACCAGTCTGTGCGATATGGGGTTGGGTGACACATGGAGCTTTTGAACTTGACAGCATTACACAGACGATGTTTCCATAATCCCCCTCATTTCTGAACCATTTCTTGTTGTATTATAAATTGTATCTACAGCTGTGCTACGTTGGGTGGCCATAAAACCATCCATTTGTGTAATCTCGGGGCAAAAAGCACCACAAAGAGAAGCAATGGGACTGGGAAAATGATCCATCTTCATTTATGCATTCAAAATTTTTCTCAGTGTGATAGCCTGGTGAGGTGGATATCTTCGTGTGAAAACCATGGAGAGCCAGCTGCCTTTTCCTAGTCCAACAAACATCAGTACAGACAATAACATAAAGGATTCATAATTCCACACAGAAGTACGCAATTCTCCTAACTAAATTTTCTCCTTTTCCATCCCTAAGACTTATTAATACATGGGATGCCTCGCGATGGGAGCCCTTGCTTCCGCAGTGTGCGGGATGGATATCACCTTCCAGCTGTTCAGTTTGGAGGCTTTTGTCCCAGATTCATCAAGTTCTGGAGGAAATGAACAGAATGTGAATATCTGATTCTCATAGTCTGTCTGAGTGTGCTTTTCTTATTTCTCCTTTCTTAAATGCCAAAAATGTCACCTAAATCACAAACGTTTTCATTTTCTCAAGTCTATGAAAATTTTTTTCTCGTCCAAGTCTATGTATTGCCACAGATTGGGATAAATACCTCAAACATGTGAAGTCTTTTCCTGGGGCAGGTACGCTGATATTAGATACACCATAATACAGACCCCTTTGCCAGTTTCTTCACCTTTGCAAGGCCTCTAAACATTGTCCACAGGGCTCTGCTCTTCTCCCTGTCAACTCTCAGGCCTCCTATAACATTCTCTTCCCGGACTTTAAACACCACTTGGGCAGTGATTTCAACTGGTGTGCCATGAGAGGATTTTAGGTGTGCTGCGAAAATATTTAAAGATCATTAATTAAATTATTTTTTAAAGAAGTACCAAGCACAGTAAGTATATTCTTTTTTTTCTTTTTTTTTTAACACCTTTTGGATCAACATCATTTAACTGTGCTGTGGAAATTTAACTATAGGTTCAAGGGTGTGTGAGATTTAAAAAGTTGAAAAACACTGATTTAGGTGGTGATAACTCAGATTTATATCACATTTCCAGACCTCTCCCCTGAGTACATTAGATCCAACTGTCTAATTGACAATTGTCTGTACATTAACATTTGGTAGGCATCTCAGATTTTACAAAGCTGGGATAGAAATATTGATTTCCACTTCACTCTGCTCCTTTGACAATGACATTCTTGTGCCTTGGTTATCACTATAATAAACAGTACTACACCACCTAGGGTTGCTTAGACCTAATATCTGGCACCATTTTCCACTTCGTTTTCCTTCCCATTCTATTTTTTTCTTTTTTTTGAGACAGAGTCTCACTTTGTCACTCATGGCATCACAGCTCACAGTAACCTCAAACTCCTGGGCTCAAGTGATTCTCTTGCCT
Organism: Loris lydekkerianus; assembly: GCA_963574355.1. Taxonomy (NCBI): domain Eukaryota; kingdom Metazoa; phylum Chordata; class Mammalia; order Primates; family Lorisidae; genus Loris; species Loris lydekkerianus. The sequence continues at coordinate 5,329 of CAUYPK010057204.1, read as the reverse complement.
CAGCCTCCCGACTAGCGGGGACTACAGGCAGCTACCACAATGCCCAGCTATTTTTAGAGAAGAGGGTTCGCTCTGGCTCAGGCTGGTGTCAGACTCGTGCACTCAGGCAATCCACCCACCGTGGCCTCCCAAGTGCTAGGATTACAGGCGTGAGACATGTGCCTGGCTCCCTCTTCCCATTCTAAATCCATCCAATCCATAAAAGCTAGGTCACAGCAACGTTTCTCAATGTCTCACTCATGTTCTGTTCTTTAAGATTGTTTCTTCTGTTCTTCTCCTTCTCTCTGAAGAATCAGTACAGACACTTCAGAGAGTTGTGCACTATGATATGCTTTAGGTGACGTGATGGGGTGATGACAAGGGGCTCTCGTTTCTTCTTGGTGTCCTTTTGCTGCCCTCTGATCTTTGAAGCAATCCACTTCCTGCTCACTGCTTGCCTTGCTGAGGTCAGCAGCTGATGTAATTTACAATATGGTTTTCTGCTTGGTCAGGGCTGTGACCTAAGTTTCTGCTTTTACCTTCATCCGACTTTGCTGTTCTATTAAACTACAGTAGTACCCCCATAGCTGACCACTTCCCTACATTGGCCATCTCCTTAAGTTGACCTAATTTTCATAGTCTGGACATGCACCACGTGTATGTTATCAGTTGAGTAATCTTAGTTCTTTATGTTGACCTCCTCCATAGGTCAACCAGTTTGTTACAGACCCTTGGGTTGTCAACTTACAGAGGTTCTAGTATATTTTCAAGTTCACTAATTTTTTTCCGTCCTCTCAATTCTATTTTTGAGCTCATTCCCTTTATTCCAAAGAATTCACCTTTACTTTACAAAGGATGATCAAAATTGCTGATTTTGATGCTAATCTCAAATTTAGCACCTGTCGATTATGTTTTCCCTGCAGAACAAGTTGGATTTTCCTGGTTTTTGTATAACTGAGTAATTTTGCAATATACCCTTGACTTTTTAGACACCTCTGGAGAAGGTAGATGTTTGCTCTTATTTTTGTTTTGTTAGGCAATCAACACAGGTAGTTCTGTCTCATCTTTTGTTGGTAGTTCCAATGGCAGTTTAATTTCCTATGACTTTGCTATGCTGTCTTGATCTGCTGTATGCATGCACCCCTCAGAGTTTGGTCTAAGATTTGGGCTTATATCATTCACTTCTCAAAGCTTTACCTGGAGTGCTTTGAATCTGTTCCACACATGCAAATGTCGGTGGTGGGCTCAGAATTGTGTCAATTCATAGACAAGACCCCCCATACACATACACGTACACATATACATGCCCTATCTATACAACAACAATGCCTTTATTCTGGTTTTTCTTTCCAGAATTATGGATTTTCTTTAAGAGTTTTAGATGCCTAGTCTGGCTATTCTTATGATGTAACATTTAATTTTTTATTGCTATGTAATAAATTATCACAAAAACAGTACCCGTTTTGATCTCAGTTTTTGTAGAACAGAAGTCTAGGCTAGTTGGGTCCTCTGTTCTGTGTCTTAATGGACTACAATGAAGGCATCAATCAGGCTATATGCAATATCTATCTAGAGACTGACTAGGAAAGAACAATCCATTTCCACCTTCACTGAAGTTTCTGACAGAATCTACTTGGTTGTGGGAATAAGAGTGAAGTTCATGTTTGTTGTTGGCTATCAGTTGGAAACTGCTCTTTGCTCCTTGTCACATAGCCTCTTCCATAGGAAGAACATGACATGTTGTGCAAGGTCAGTGGAAGAATCTCTATCACTTGGAATCTCTCCTTTCAGGGAATACTTGGATTCTGTTCAATAGTGTTCACCTGCTGAGGTCACGTCCACCAGGGGTAATGTCCCTTTTGATTACCTAATGACATGTCCACAATCTCTCCACCTTTGCCAATCTGATCCCAGTACGTAGCCAATTCACCCACACTTTTCAAACTCAAGGGTAGGGGATTATAGGAGGCACGTACAGGGGGTGAGATTTTAAGGGTAATCTTAGAATTCTGCCTACCCACAGTGGTTTTTTACATCTGACTTCTTTCACTTTGCATAATGCTCTCACGGTGCAGTTATCTTCTACTAGGTATTAGTAGTTCATTTCTTTTTATTGGTGAACAGTATCCCATTGTAAGACCACACCACATTGTCTTCCCATTCACCATTGATGGAAATTTAAATTATATCTCTCTTTAGCTATCACGAACAACACGGTCATAAACATCCAGGAACATGTTTTTCTGTCTCTTAGGGGTAGAAGTTCTCGGTTGTATGATAAATTCAGAGACAAGCAAATACTAGCAAAGGAAATTATTCCTGGACTTATATATCTGGATTTCAGGTCCCAGCTCTGTTCTTCCTAGGTGTGTGGTCTTGAGCAAGCTGTCATCTCTCTGTGCTTCAGGTGGGTTCTCATCTGCAATTGAACTTGCCTAACAGCATGACTCAGAGAACTAAATAATCCCTTGAAGCCCTTTAAGCGTGGCTCAGAGCAGAGCAGACACTCTTAGCACCACTAACTCTCATTCTAAAAACCTAGTAGGCATTCAATACATAATCACGGATTGTCTAACAGGTTGAAGAAATTTCCCCCCCAATAATCTGCACAATACACAGTTTCTGATGTGTAACTTCCATATAATAATGGTTCAGATTTCTTTTTCCCTTTCTTAATGATAGGGCCTGCATTTGGGGATGACTTTCTGACTGGTTCCTTTAAGAGGATTTGTCAAATACCTGACACCATCAAAAATTTCTTGACAGGGCAGCGCCTATGGCTCAAAGGAGTAGGGCGCCAGCCCCATATACCGGAAGTGGTGGGTTCAAACCCAGCCCCGGCCAGAAACTTAAAAAAAAAAAAATTTTTCTTGACAAACATTACTTTTTTTTTTTTTTTTTTTAAGTTTTTTTTACAAAAGAAATACAAACAATGAGACTACCCAGGCTTCCCATTTCTGTAATGACTTTCATGAGCAGAAATTGACATACCGTATATACTCGAGTATATACGGTACTTATAATTTTAGTCCCATACGTGACTTTCAATATTCTGACTTGTAACATCAAATAAACCCTGACTTTTTTTCTTTTTCTTTCTTTCCTTTTTTTTTTTTAAACTACAGGCTGGTGGTCTGTCTGGGATGAATTTTATGTGTGAGGAAAAAATAAAATTTTATTTGCTGCCTGTAGACTAAATTCTTTTAAAGAAGAAAGTTTATTGATGTTGTAAGCAACATGATGCCTCTTGGGATAAGGGATGACCTGGGCTCAAGCCACGGCTTTCCGCCTTCCTCTCTTTCTTCACATTCTTTTAATTAAAAAGCCTGCTGATTAAAGGTTCACTAGCAGGCACATTTCTTATTCCTGGTAAAATAAGGTTATATTTTAAGAAACCTAACAGGTTCAAGATGTCATGTTAAATAAAAGTGTCTTCCCTTTCTAATGTTTCACGCTTTAGATAGCATATTAAACCCTTATCATTTCTTAAAATTATTTCCTTCCTATGACCCACCAGGATAATTACTCTACCTCTCTGTGTTCCAATAATATAAATTTAAAATTTGTATTGTAGGAACATCATAATTGCTTACATGGTATTGCTGTGTCACCAAGCTTGCCATAGGAAGCCCTTACTTCGCCCAGAATTAAGATTATTCATCCTATCAGTCACCATAGTTTTGTGAATCACCTCAGGGTGAAAAAAAAAAAAAAAAAAAAAGTGTCTCTTAGGCCAGAAAAGGAACTCCATAAAAACAGAGTTTGCCACCATCAAGGACCCTAGGAGATCATTTTCAATCTTACAGGTTGTAATGAGTTTCCTTTGTTTAAAGCAAACTGAAAGTTAAAAAGCAAGGAAGTAGGAAGTTCCTAAAAATTATACAGGCTCTTAGAAGTAAAAGTGTGGTAGCTGTGTCTCCAAAGTGATGCTTAACAGGGCCGCGGGTTGCCACTGGGTAAATGAGCTCTGGTAGGATCATAGCTCTGGTTTGTGAGCTCAAAATGTTTTGCATTTTCATCTTACTTTCTGCTGTTCTAAGGATTTAGCAAGTAATTTTGTAAGTTCAGGCCTACTGGAGCTATGTTGAAATATCCAAGGAAAGGGGGACTTCTGCACACTTCTCCCAGAGTTTGAAAGTGGAAGATGACTCCGTCTTCACTGGCAGGGGCAGTGGTTGAAAGCTCAAAAAAGGAAGACAGAACAATGGAGTGAGATTTACTTTTCCGTGGTAAAGGCTTAAAGGGTTTTTTGTGTAATTTCAAAGAAATAGTTTTTCTCATGCCTCCCCTATTTAACATTACCTATGGTTCATCTCCTATAAAACGGACTCGCTATCATGCTACTAATTGTCTCAAATCGTTTTCTGTTCCCTTTTGCTGCCTTCTCTCAGGGATTATCACATATCCTAGCAATGATTTACATAGTCAATGCTATTAAAAGGTAGATTGTAGCCTAGATTTTTAAAAAAATATTTTTAATTCTTAAACAGTTTAAAATCTGATATTCAACCAATTGCTGATTTCTGTTCTTAATTCTTTTGTGAAATATACCTTAATGTCATATTGTGTGTTATCATCAAATTCACATAACTGGGAAGGAAAGAGATACAACAAGGTGACTGGAGTCGAAAGATCTTTTAGTCCAGGCTTATCCTCTTCCAGGTAGCTCTGTCCAAATGCTAGAGCCTCTCAGAAACCTTGTTTAATTACTAAATAAGAAAATAAAATCTTTCTCTTGTAGTTATGGCAGCCCCTTGAAATCACATAATGTGAAAGTGTTTTGTTAAATTATTTACAGAAGCAGGAGACGTGGTAGCCACTGCAGCCCTGTGTTAATTACATCAGACTCTAGCAAAGCACTTTTAGCTACAGAAGATGTTCTTTAATGGTAGGGTATAAAATGATTCCAAGTTACAAACTAAACTTTGTAAAACGAAGTAATATGCCATGCCTAGATGCATCTTAAAACTTAACTGGCATATTATTCATGGTTGCATTTATTTATATCAGAGCTTAAAGAATGTATCCAGATGAGGATCCCCAATTCTTGTTTGAAATGGAAGAGACTAAGTAGTTAGAAGGAAAATGGAATGATTATAGAAGTCTGAAATCAAATAATTTTCCTTGTTCTTTTAAGAGAATATTGCTATTTAGTAAAAGAAAATGTATTGGTGATTTATTTGGTGATAAATAAGTGAGAAGGCAGCAGATGAAGAGAAAGAAAGAAAGAGAGAGAGGACAGAGAGAGAAGAGAGAGAGAGAAGGAAGGAAGGGAGGGAGGGAGAATGGGAGGAAGGAAGGAAGGAAGGAAGGAAGGAGAGAGAGAGAGAGAGAGAGAGAGAGAGAGAGA
>CAUYPK010057203.1:0-39985 GCA_963574355.1 Loris lydekkerianus | reverse complement strand
AGCCTTCATGGCATTTTCTTAGTTACTGTATGTAGGCATTTGTATTCTGCATTTAGTAAGTTTCACCTGTACCCATTCTAGGATGCACCATAGATGTGGCCCCACCCATTACCCTCCCTCTACCAAAACCTCCCCCCTCCCAAACTTTTTAAAAAACATTTTTGATTGACTTCTATCTCTGGAATGGAATATTTTCTGATCTACTTATTCTTGTCCATAAGATCTTTTCCTCTGAATCCTGCTCTTCATCAAAAGAAAATTCAGCTTGTTCCATGGTGCCTTCATATACATCTAACCACCCTAAAGTACTTTCTGCCTGTGGACCAATGTTCCTAAATCTATCATTCATGTTTTTGCCATTGGGTGCTAATGGCCTGAGGGCAATTAAAATATCCTGTTTTGTACCCCACCAAAATGATGGCTCTCCCAGACTAGGATTAGAAAAGTCGTAGTCACACCTAGATGTAATTTATTTTGGCTGCGCCACATGCCTTCCTCCCACAGCCTTCCTCATCTCAGGGTGGGGCTGTTCTCCAGGGAATTCAAGCTGTCATATCTTGTGATGCCTACTTCTTTAATCCCCTCAGGAAACTGTTATCCTTTCCTATTCTGTTTAATAGCTCTCTACCCACAAAAACAGGGGTGATATGTATTTGTGGATAACACACTGTAGCAGGTCAGATATAACACTGCTATATTTTTTTCCATTATAACCAAGAAACTTTCTAAACATTTGATCCTCAGTGTTTATAGTTACATAGTCATCAGTCTGCCAAAAGTTGTACACCGCAAGTTCCAATGGCCCAGTAGGGAGTAGTTCCTGGAAGTTTCTTCCCAAATGATATCTTTTATAGGAGATGTAACCTGAAATAAGAGTCCATAGATACTAATATATTAGTAGAGTTCCACTTAGTAACTAACAATTGATCCAGTTCATCATCATATCACTAAAATATCTCCCAGAGCAATGCCATTCAGGTTTGCAGGCTTCATTTGACCTTGTCAGGTTCAAAAAGCAGGAGTGATATAAGCAAACATATGGCTCCATCCTTTGAGGGGATCTGGTGCAATTGTACTAAGAGAAAATATTGTTATCTTGCTCTGCGTCTCTCTCGAAGGACCAATGTAATGTTGGATTTCTCTCCTTTCATAACCCACTTATTCATTCCTTTACCCTGAGCTACTATTTCTCTTCCTCTCCATTTGTCATTGCTTTTTACCTAAACTTTTTCACCTTCGGAATGGATGTTAGGCTCAGCGCTATGCTGGTCTGAGTTGTCAGCAATAACACCAGTCTATCAGGAGTCTCCCCGTCAGCCCGTCCTCATCTGTCTTAGTCCATTTTCTGCTGCTTTAAAGAATACCACTGACTGGGTAATTTATAATGAACAGAAATTTATTTGCTTGCAGTCTGTAGGCTGGAAAGTCCAGGATCAAGAGCCAACCAACACCTGCTGAGAGATTTCTTGCTGTATCATGTCATTGCAGAAAGGATAAAACTTAAAGCTTCAAATCTTTTTATAATCAGCATTCATCCATCTATGAGGGTGGAGCTCTCATGACCTATATACATCCCATTAGGTCCCATCCCCCAACACCATTGCATTAGGAATTAAGCTTCCAACACATGCTTTTTGGCAGACACCTTCACAGCATAGCATTATCCATATAGGGTAGAATTACATAGGTACAGAGGTAATGAGCTATCACAACCACAAGGCAGGATATAGCTGCATTCACTGTGAACTCCAGTTTTGCCAGATGGGATGAAGGCACAGTCTATCCCATCAGGCCCTTAGGAATTCTGGTATTGGGGGTTAAAGACATAGTTACAGTTTCTTGTATAGGGATCTCCCTGCTTCTGGTAAATGCAATTGCAGCCATGGTCCTGGGGCTACTACCACTGGTAGGAAACAGGAAAATAGAGGTGATGTAAGGAAGAAATGCATAGTTGTATCAGCATGTCCTCCACCTCCTATCTACAAGTCCCATAGAAAAATGGAAGAATCTATGTAGGTGAAATTACATGCCTTCTGTTTTACAGTAATAGGTAGGGAAGTGTTCCCAGTCAAATATAAAATCCATCTCTCTCTTAGCCCACATAATGTTGAAAGTGAGTATACCCTCACAAAGGCATGAAAACCAGCCCTCCCTGCTTTTAGCCTCCCCCATTCTAAACAATGAGAGTTCCAATTATCTCCCAAACCATTAATCTGAGGATAATATGCAACATGAGAGGTCTACTTAGTGCAATATCTAGTTGCCCATTGGAAGACACTTTAGGGTATAAATTGTGTTAGTTGATTTTAAAAAAATCTAATTTGCCAGTCCAACTTGGCGCAGTATCTTTCATTATAGTCCTTCTATAGTATTTGAGAGCACTTTCATCCACCATCAGGTAGGCACAGCCCAGTCCAGAGTAAGTATCTATTCTTGTCCAGATACATTTACAGCCTCTCAGAGATAGCAGCATCAGTCCCATATAGTCTGTTCACTGGCTCTATCCAGGATCTTCTTCCTGAAGAGATTGTCCCATAGCCATCTGCAGCCTCTGCCCTTCTTGCCAGCAGACAGGACAGTTCTTCTCAGCATTTTGTAATTCAGAGTGTGCAAGAGGTATGCATTGATAACCAGCCCATCTTTGTATTGCTGTAGCTCCTCCATGGTCATTCACTTTATGTGCCTTCCTGTTCCCCCTCAAGTGAGCACACCTGGTTTGATGGATCCAGTCACCTTGCACTCCTAGAAGGAAGTTCCTCTGATGTGCATCAAGATGTCTTATTTTAATGCACTATTTATATTATCATGGTGATTTCCATGGGGCCATGCCCATGCAGGTATCTATTAATCCAGTTTCCACTGAGTTTCGAACAGACCATACATCCCAGCCACTAGCCACTGCTCATGAGTTAGTGACCACTCAACCATGGAAACTCTTACCATGGTTCAACTCTGGAAGCACTACTGCAAGAAAAAGAGCATGCAGTTCAGTACACTAAGCTGATTTTTTTTTTTTTTTTTTTTTGCCTCCTTCAGTCAGTTTTTCCATCAGCCAATCACATTTTGGCAACCCTCCAAACAAGGCGCTGTCTGTCCACTGTGGAGCTGCCCTCCATCAACCAAGTAGTGATTTTTGTGGTGAAAGAGAGCTGTTCAAAGGACGCTACTGATGTGACAACAGGTCTTCTAATGGTTTCCAAGCTGGCCATAGGGGAAAAGAGACTACGTGCTCTTAAATATGATGAGCACCCCCTTGCATTCTCCCTAGTAGCATGTTCCTGTATAAACTATCTCCATTTGATTATGGAGCTCTTCTGGGACTGCTTTCCACATCAAAGTATTTTTTTGGTGTGTTTTGGGTTTTTTTATATATTATTCAAGACATTATGGGTATTTATCATTTCCATGTTAGCTTATGTCTTTCAGTCATAAGACAGTTTCAACTAATGCCAATGCAAGCCAATAATTGTCTTCCAAAGGGTGTATACAATACCATTGCATATGGAAAGTGTCTGGTCCTTTTGCCAATGGTCACTGCTGGTGGTGCTCACAAGCTTTTGCTATAAGCTCTAATCTACATTAAGTATGTGCTGAAGACCCTTCTAAAACCATATCTGAATGTGGATCATAAAGGCCAAAAAAACACTGAAAGATCACTTTTTGCAATCCATATTCTGCTTCTGTTGGGGCCTCATTCAAATATAACCCTCTTTCAGATAATTTTATGGCAAGCCATATTCTTAAATGCAGAATATGTATCCTCTAAAATCCAAACAAATTAACCAGGTACTAACATTCTTACTTAGTTCTTGAGACAGACAATAATAGTAGCTCACTTTCAGTCATCTGTGGAATATCAATGGTGGCTCCTGTCCAGGTTAGTCCTGAGAATTTTATCATTTGGGTAGACCCTTGAGCCTTTGCTAGATATATAGACCAGGTTTTACTGGTGGTACATGTGTCACCATTGCATAAAAGTCAGTGCTAGTTTGCTCTTCAGTTTCTAATATCTTCATATTATAGATATAATGTATTATTTCAGTTGAAATTTTCATCAAATCCAAATCCTAGCTAATAAAATTATGAAAATAAGCTGGTAAGTTAAAAAAAAAATAAAACCCCAGGGCCAATATGGTAAATATAAATTGAGATTCGTCCGATATAAAGTCAAATTACATTTGGCCCTATTCTGAGGCTGAAATAGAAAAAAAAAAAAAAAAAAAAACTATTTTCAAGATCAATCACTGAGTAATATTCTCTCTTAGGCTGATGTATCTTTTGCACCAGTGAAACTATATCAAGGACTGATGATGCTATCAGCAGCACTCCTTCATTCAAGCCTCAGTAGCTACTGTGAATCTCCATTGGTCATGGACCTTTGTCATGGGCCACACAGGGCCACTGTACAGAGAACTTTTGGTCCCCGCACTCTAGCTTCTAATGTTCTTCTTAATTAAAGTAGTGACACATTTATGTCCACTAGGTATTCTATATTGTTTTAAATTAGCCAACCTTCATGAGTTCAGACAATTCCATAGATTCTCATTTAGAATGCCCAATTAACACTGGCTGAACGGCAAACTAATATGCCTTCCATTTGACAATACTAGATAGGAAAACATTCCCCAGTTACAAGTAATATTTATACCAATAATGTATTCAGGTAAAGAAAACACAGCCACTTCACATAAAGCGCATTAGAACTTTCACCTAAATCCCATCGCTGTGTCTCCAACTTAACCACAGTTATTTTTATGAATTCACCAAAAAGTTTTAGAATCATAGTACATTTGACTTCCATATCAGGAGTCCCTGAAAATTTCTTCTCCACTTGCCAGACACTTTACCCACATATGTATGTGCATATGACTTCAGTCCCAGCTGGGGGATTGAACCAGAGACACTCAGACACTCATTCCCTTATTCTCATCCTGATTAATTTGACAGACCATTACACTCAGCAATTAGAAGTTTCCCATTGTCATCTCTCTTTTCCAACTTTTTTAATTCATTCAAACTAGAGTAAACAGAACAGATTTGTTTAGAGCCCTTCAATGTTGGGGCCAGCAGGGGCTCCCACCAGTGCACCCAATTTCCCATAGTGCTGCATGAAGACCTCATCAATGTTTGTTTTATTCATGCTATTCATTAATAACCATCTGAAGTTTCCACCCTGCTGAGATGAGTGCCTTGAATCACTCCTTTGTCCTTCTTTCATTCTCTAGTCAATCACTCTAATTCTCTTAGCATCTGTACACCATAAGGGAAGCTGAGAGAAAGAATATGATAAGGCCACCCAGACTATATCATTTGATTTTGCACTAATAAAGTTACTTGGGGTGCCAGGCAAAAGGGGCTCCCTTAATCACAGAGTTTAGCATGACTTATTATGGGCCATGTTAATTGGAGGAGCACCTTCATCATTACCCAGTCCACCTATCACAGGCTCCATACACAACATGTCAGCCACTTCATCTGCGAAGTTCTCTTTAGCATTTCCAGGAAGAGAAAGAGAATTCCCCTCAACATAAACAAATTTTACAGTACCTTTTACTCAGTCCTTCAGTCTGTCTGTCCCCTTGAGAATAACTTACTATTGCATCTTCATCATGTATCTCATCACAGCATGTGTCCTGTATAAACCAAAACATGCTCTTCCATTCTACGGCATTCAAAGCCAAGGATATTGCCCCAAATTGATCAATCCTGACAATCCATTCTTTACTAAGGCTCTTTACTAGGCTTTTCAGGGAGCTAATGCTATCAATCCACAAAATGAAGCAACTCCTTCACACCATAACCCCTGCTTTCAGCAGCTTCTTGGTTTGTCTCCCCTACTCCCCCTGGACTATCTTCTTGGTAAGCAGAGATCATAGAGGTTGTCCTAGCATTACTTAACTTCTTGGTAGAGGCTCTGAGAATAGTGGCTATACCCTGGACTGGCTGAAATCCAAGCTTGGTACAGTGTTGGGATCTGTCCCCAACACTCTCTTTTATTTCCATTTTAGCTATTATAGCAACAATGACCAAGGGATTATGTATTTAACTTTTTTCTTATTGTTTTACATGTCTTTACAAATATAACACTTAAGGAACTGGGTTTATCATTTCTAAATCCCACTGGTAACTTTTACCTATAGTAAATCATAGTTCAGCACAGCCACTGTTTCATATAATGGGTGACCCAATAACCAGATAGGAATACAAAATTTGCCTACCCCTGTCCACTTATTCTTTCTTTTCCTAAACTGTGCTTTTGCCATGTTTCAGTGAGTCAGTATCAACCTAGTAAATTTTACTTTTGATGCCAACTATATAAAGACCACCCTCAGAGTCAATGACCCACTAGAATAATTCACAGAACTCAGAGAAGCTGTTGTATTTCTAGCTATGGCTCATTACAGCAAAAGGATACCAATTAAACTTAGCAAAGAAATAAGACACGAAGTGAAAGCAAGCATGACCTTCCAGTTGTCCTTTTTCAGTGGAGTCACCCAAACAGAGCCTTATTCTTCCCAGCAATAATGTATGACGACATATGCAAAGTGTTGCCCAGCTGCAGAAGTTTGTCTGAAACTTGGTGTCTAGGGTTCTTATTAGGGGTCAGTAGGTATGAAGTGTCCACATAGCTGATTTTAACTAATCTTTCTCTACCCTCCCAACAAGAGGTCAAATAAAGCAACATTGTCCTGGGCCCCAGGTAAACAAAGCAGGCATTTATTATATAGCACATTGTTACCATAAACTGTCTGGTGTTGGCCAGAGTCTCAGCTATACAAAGAAACTAATCAAACAGGATTTTTTTTTCCTATTATTAAATCATTTACACATAGATCATGAATACATTTTTGCATTTGTGGGGTACAATGTGTTCATTTTTTATATAATTTGGAATGTATACATCAAACTAATATAGCTTTTCCCTCATTTACTTAATTATTGTGATAAAACATTTATGTTCTATACTTGATAGATTTGACTTGTACCCTTGCTATATGCTTCATAGGTGTGGTCCCACTGTTTACTCTCCCTCTACCAAGCCTCCCCCGTCCCCTCCCTTACTCCTCCACTTCTCTCCTTTATCCTGGGCTATAGTTGTGTTCAACCTTTCATAAGAAAGTATGAGTAATTATAAATTAATCTCATAAAAGTACTTACTACATTGGATACTTTTTCTTCAATTCTTGAGATACTTTACTAAGAAGAATATTTTCCAGCTCCATCCATGTAAACATAAAAGAGATAAAGTCTCCATCTTTTTTAAGGCTGCATAGTATTCCATGGTAGAAGGTTTAAAGGTTGCCTTTTAGGAACTGTGTCAAGGGCCAGACCTTTCTTTGGAATGTGTAGGACTTGGGCAAACCAAGCCCCCTCAGAGCTAAAATTTTACTGTACAATTTTTAACTTCTATTTAAATTTTTCTTTAAAAAAAATTGTGTTCATATATATAATATATATAAAATATATAATTATCAAAGGCCAAAAAGAATGTCAGTGTGATTTATAGATCTACAGAGATCAGGTATGAGAATTACACTAAAATTGAAACTTTTTATAATAAAAATCAATAGTAATGTTTTACACATTTGTCTAGCTTGAATCAATAGAGGAAAGATTTTAATTATCTATGACTGAAAACATTATGTAAAGAATGTTGTGAAAATATGTGAAAACAATATGTAAAGAATGATATTAATAAATTTAGAATTGTTTATCAATTTCTATTTTTTCCAATATACATTCCAATATTCTTTCAACTAAATGCTAATAATACTGAGTTGACAAAATGTTATTTCACTCAGACATAATTTGAAAATTATATAAAATTTTACATGAAAGTCAAATCAGTTCTTCTAAAAAAGATGAACAAATTTTGTTAATTTGGGTATAAACATTAAAGGAAGATTTTTTGATAATTCAATTATCAGAAAACTTTTAGGTAAATGAATCTACTTTTTCAAACGTAAATTTTGTTAAATTTAAATACAGATGTATATATAATGAAAATTTGGTGCATAAATGGAACTAATTTTTTTTTAAGTCAAAGTCTCAAGCTGTCACCCTAGGTAGAGTGCAATGGAATCATAGTTCATAGCCCTAATTCTTGGGCTCAAGAGATCCTCTTGCCTCAGTTTTCTATTTTTAGTAGAGATGGGGTCTCGCTTTTACTCACACTGGTTTCAAACTCATGAGCTCAAGCTATCTACTCGCCTTGGCCTCTAGAGTTGAAAATGAATTTTAAGAATAAAATACACACCAAATATCGATGACTTAGTAGAAAATTAAAGATTTAAAATATAACAATAAATTTTTATTGATTATACATTAAAATGATAATATTTTGAATATCATGAGTGGAATAAAATAATAAAATGCATTTCATTTTTTATCATAACTTTTCATTGTGGCTGCTAAAAAGTTTTAAGTCACACATGTGCTTACATTATATTTCTACTAGACAATACTGTTCTAGATAATTACTGAATTAAATAAGAAAAGAATAAAAATTAGAAAATATATAGAGCCAAAGGATAACAAAAATACTGTATATCAAATTAATTCCTCACAAGGAAATTTATGACTTTAAAAGTTTATCTTGAAAAAGATGAAGTAGTACAGATAATGGTGTTAGCCTCAAACCCAAACGCAATTGCAAGATAATAAAACAAAAACAAAAGAAGTATTGTGGATGAAAATAAAACTTGATAGAAGAGAAAAAAAGATATAAATAATCAGCAAAGCAAAAGCAATTTTCTTGAAACAGCTAATAAAATAGATAAACTGTGTCAAGATTGATCACAAGAAATTCCGGTTTTAGAATTAGTATTAGGAGTGTAAAGGAAACCTATCTATGGCTACAGACAAAATTTAAAAGAAAAGAATTTTGTATCTTCAAGCCAATCAACTTGAACATCTAGCTATAATATACAATCTCTGAGAAAATAAATGTGCAACTTACAAAACCGACACAAAGAAATTGAACATTTAAATTTTCTTATAATCCTTAGAAAAGTTGAATCATAGTTAAAACTCATTTACACACAAAATCTCCATTCTCTGATACTATACAGGTAATCTCTAGTCAGTTGTCAAGGCAAAAATAATTCCAACTTTCAGGAAATTCTCCAGAGAATAGGAAAAACAAATAATATGTCCCAAATCACAGTTTGAGGCTAGTGCAACTGATATCAAAACCAGGTAAGGACAGTGTAAATATGGAGTATTATAGCCCATTCTCTTTATGAGCATAGGCACAAAATCATAAGTAAAATATAACATGTTAAATTCAACAATGTATTTTTTTGAAAATAGTACATCACAAACAAATTGGACTTATTACAATTAGGCAAAATGGTTCAAACTTAGAAATTCTAGATAAGATTCGTCGATGTAAATGATTTAACATTTTTAAATACCATACATATGTCAATCTTAATAATCGCAGAAAAAAATCATCTAACACCAATTCATGATTTAACAACAAACTAACAAATTATGAAGAGAAGGGAACTCCCTTCATCTGATAAAGAATATCCATTATACTCTCAATTCATGTTTGAAACCATAGTTCATGATGAAACCTTAAAAACATGCCTTTTAAAATCAGGAACAAGTTTCTCAATATAATTTCTGCTTTCTAACATGACTGTCCTGCACATATACACTCACATACAAAGTAAAAGGTAAGTGTTATAAAGAAGCAAAACTGCCATTCTTTCCAGATGATATTTTAATACAGAAAACCATAGAACTCAAAAAAATTTTATAAAACGATGAATAATTAAGCCAAGTTACTAAGATTTATGTACAAAATCCAATCACTTCTCTATAGAGAAAATGCAATTTTTAAAAAGATTTTATTTAAGAGTAAATGATGCTGAAAGATCCCTACAAATAATTCTAAGAAATGGTGTGCAACCTTTGTATATAACAAATAGTTATTAGGCACCCACTGTGGGTACTGCAGGAAACAAAAGAGACAGAGAGCTCAGCTCTCATGGATCTTCTATTGTAGTTAGGAAAAAGGCAATAAATAAAATTAGTAAGTAAGTGTATGGCATGCTAGAAGATGATAAATGCTATAGAAAGAAAGCAAGAAAGTGGCATAAGGAAAGCCAAAGGCATGAACTGCAATTTTGTAGGAGCATTATAAAAGAAAATAACCATCTCAGGACCATTCCCCCAACTCCTTATGCAAAACAGAAGGTAATCCCTGTGAAAGACTGGCCCTACAAATTATACACTAAGGAAATTCCTTCCTGGCCTCCCATAAACAAGGACATGCAAATTCTAACTTTAGGTCTGCAGGCTCCATCTAGCTCCTATAACTAAAGAATGTTCAATCCACACTAACAATAAATAACGAGACAACCCAGGGACATGACAGATGCAACCTTCTTTCCCTTTTTTTCTTCTAACATGTACCTCATCTTATGTACATTATACATTTTTCTGGGTCTCATAAGCCTGCAATCATTTTTTCTTACTGCCCTTGCCTTTTTTTTTTCTTCCTGTATGCCCTACTCCTTTTTAAATTCTGAAAATTCCAAATTCCCCTTCAGAAAAAGAGCTGTAAGTTTGTCTGTGGTTTGTGTTTTTCTCAGGTGTGTCCTTAACTTTGGCTTACTAAACCTCCATCGATTGAGATTTTTGGCTCAGTTACTTATTTAAAGTCAACAGTGTTCAGGGAAAGAGGCAATGAAAAGTTAAAATGTAAATAAAAGCTTAAAGGAGGTGAAGGAGAATGTCATGTGGATACCTGAGAGGAGGTAATTCCAGGCAAGTGGGAAACGAAGCACAAAACACCTGAGGTCAAGGCACGGCTAGCATACATGGGTAAGGCAAGGGCAGAGTGAGCAAGAGGGTAGGTAATAAGGTGTTGAGGGTGTCTGCAGCTGATGGTTATGTCCTTGCATGACTTTGAAGGACTTTGATTTTTAGTGCAAGTATGTTGAGGAATCACTGAAGAATTCTGAACAGAACAGAGATCTGATTTAAATTTTTAATAAGAGTACTCTGGTTGCTATTAAAAAATCCTGCCATCTAAAGGCACAAGTGTGAAAGCAGTAAAACCAGTTAAAAGTCTTGAACAATCCAGGAGAGGTGATGAAGCCTTGAACTAGATGGAAGACAAGCAATGACCTCACTTCCAGCAAATGGAAGGTAAATGAGATGAAGAAGGAAAGAGAGGGATTTCTGTTTGTGTGTATCTATGCCCGTGTGCATTTATTTTGTTTTAAGAATAGAAATGGGAGAGATGCCTGCAAGTTTGCACGCTTGAGTACATGAGATGAAATGGCATGACGTGCACAAGTCTATGGCTCGGATGTAGACAGAGCACAGAGTCATCTTACAACAGCCTAGAAGAAAAGACAGGATATGTAGAAACAGACGCTGTGGATCCGCCAGGTGCTTGTGGAAGTTTTCTCTTGCTTATTTATATTTTCTCAGTGAAATAGGAAGCAGTCAACAGATGAGAGAGAAGAGGGTAAGTAAGGTGTTGGAGTTTTAAAAAGAGAAAAGCAAGTACAAAATGGTCAACTGGGAGGGTTGAAAGGAAACAGGCAAGGGAAGCAAGATTGGCAGGCAGCATTGACATTAACATTGATGAGCGTCCAGTAAACACGGCCATGTGTTTCTCTTCTACTGTGATGATGCAAAATGGGAAGAGAGTTGAACTTCACCAGGGTTAAAGTTCAGCCTAGGAAGTAATCACAGCAAGAAAGGGGCAAGAGTGTTGGTGGTATATGCGGGTTGGGGAGAGGAGAAAGTCACTTCAAGTGGATTGTCTATCCTGGGGCTCGAAGGATCACTAGGTGATGATACCAGAACGCGTGAGCTGAAAAGACAGACGAGGCAAACAGAGAGCCAAATGTTTGAGCCTGAGATTATGGAAAGGTGATGGAAAGTCTGACTGTGACCAGGTACGGGAGTGTCTAAGATAGGATGGAGGGGAGAAATTGAAGTAATTGAAGGCCATGATAGTGGAAACATTGTTCATGTGGCTATTAAGATCACCAAGAATGAAGGTAGGAATATTGTTTAGAATACTGGCAGTGATCAGGACCAAAAATTATTGAGAAATCAAGAAGAGGGAAGTAGGTGAAGGAGGCAACCTCAGCAGGGGGTGGCGCGTGTGACGTCTACAGGACAGTTGAATGTTAGGCAGTGGCGGGTGGAAGGAGGAAGACGGCTGTCACAGCAGCACTGTGAAAACTGAAAAGGACACATATCCCACCTCCAGGGCCAGGGATGTGACCTTACAGGTGGTGGAAGACATTGAAATAGCCCCCCTGAGTGGGGACAATGTTCTGTGCACACAGTAATTTTGAAAGAAAATGGACTGCATAATTATACATAACAATAAATTTAAAAAGAAAACAATAACTTAATTTTTCAACAATGGACGAATTAATAATGGATTATTTATATAATTGTATTCTATATAGCATTGAAAATACATGAGCCAATGCTCACATGTTTACATGGAGAAAATCTGCAGAAACAATTTGAATGGAGCTCTGCGCCGTAGCACAGTGGTTACAGGGCCAGCCACATACACCGAGGTTGGTGGGTTCAAACCTGACCTGGGCCAACTAAGCAACAATGACAACCACAACAAAAAAATAGCCAGGTGCTATGGCGGGCGCCTATAGTTGTACAGGAATGGACACCATGCTTGCAAAGGACAGTTACTGATTCTTATCACATTAAAAGGAAACACTGAGAACAGGACAGTCTCCTGGACAGCTAGATATGTTTTGTGACTTAGGGGCAATCCCCCAAGTAACTCAGTGTTCCGGAATGAAATAAGATCGGTCACTCACTCATAAGCATGTGTTAAACATTGATGCTTACTAGTTCTTCATGAGGGTTGTGGGGAAAGAGAACGTGGCAATCCTTACGCATGCAGCCCTCATATGTAATGACCTTAACTCTCCACACCTGTTGTGTATATCATTACCTTAACTCTCTACACTTGTTGTATATAACCTTAATAAATAGCCATTGTGGAGCGGGCTCTGGGCTACCCTGCACTTAAAGGTTAGCCTGCCTCCCGCAGCAAGCTTGTACTTCTAATCCATGTCACACCTGGTTCCTTCCTGCGGCCACTGAGACCAGGGCCTTAGGGGTCACGACATGTAGTCCCAGCTACTTGGGAGGCTGAGGCAAGAGAATTACTTAAGCCCAAGAATTAGAGGTTGCTGTGAGCTGTGATGCTACAGTACTCTACCAAGGGCAACATAGACTGTCTCAAAAAAAAAAAAAAAAAAAAAAAATTTCTCTTTGAATGGAAAAGGCAGATAGCAAAAGAATTCCTCCAGCATGATGTAATTAATATGTCTCAAATATTGTGTATACGTGGGCTGCTTATACATTGCCTAGAGACACACAAATATATTTCTAAATTATACTTATTTACTAATTATTTACCTTTGAGAATGCTAAATAAATGGGAGATCCTTAATTGTGGAGACAAAGATGAGTAACTGGATCAGGGAAACCTGCACCTGGATGGGAAGAATTTGAAATTACCTAACTACTATTCCTTAAACTATGTGGCAAACACAGGGATGTTCATTTTATAATCCTCTAATACTTTTTGATTTTCTAAAATAGGTATTAATTATAACAGGTAAAAGATGCATAATACTTTTAGTGTTCGTCTATAGGGTGCTTTCATATACCGTATATACTCGAGTATATACGGTAAATTACCTCATTTGATACAGAGGATTAACCTGTGAGTCGTGAAAGTAATTGTTATTAAAATTTTTGTTTCATAAATGAGGGATCCAAGGCTCAAAAAAATGCTACAGATAGTAAAATGAAGACAGGGAGAGGTAGAGCAGACTCTTTAGGGTCTGAATGATACATTTCCTTTGATATGCTAATTTTGATTAGTGAAATTATCATAGGATCAGAGTTGAGGGTACCTCCAACCATCCCAGTTTATCCTTTTTTTGCCCTGCGTTACTGTATTTCACCATGTACAATGCACTCCTATGTATAATATGTGCCCACATTTAAAAAAAAAAAAATCTTGTATTTTATTTTTTTATTTTAAAATTTTATTTGTTTATATTTAGGAGCTTTTTTTTGTATTATAGAGTTTTAGCATTTATTTTTTAACATATTGTGGTACAATATGTAACAAATAATTCCAAAACACAAGAACAGATACAAGGTACAAGAAATTTTATGTACCAGTAGCAAAGAGTACTACTCGCATATAATGCATGTCCTTCTTTTTCCCTCAAAAACTTGGGCACAAAAGTGCACATGATACACAGAAAAATACAGTAAATCAAATGGTGTTAAGTCAAATTGAAACAAAACATATTTATTGAGGTGTTCCTGCTATGTCCAAGGGTATGAAATGTCTTTCTTCTTGCTTTTCTGAAACTTTATAGATTATAAACTCCTCTCCAGCATCATAAAACAATGTGGAAGGTGTCAGTCCTTACTTGCAGACTCACAGAGGCAGTTATTTTTCTTCAGAAGTAAAATCTCCCTGTAGCTGCCTAAATGAATAGCAGCAGGTGCACTGCACTTGGGCTTTATGTTGGACTTACATCACTTTGTGTACCTGTGCATCTCACTTTATCCAGTTGGGAGAGTTTATAATTTTAAAGCGATCAAATGGAGGACTTTGCATGATCACCAAGCATATCAGCGTACCTAACAGCCTGTTGCATTGTAGCAAGTGTTTAGTTTGCTGGTCACAGAAGAGTATTGTAAAAGAGTTAATTTTCACCAGCCTGTAACTAATTTTATCAATTATCTCATATTGTACTTCTATAAAGATTGGTCAGTCATTATATAAGGTAGTAGGCATGGTTGTTAACAGTGCAGGCTGTGCTGAGCTTGGTTCCTGACAACACTCGGCACAGTACTGGTTGGGGTCAATGAAAGTTGGCTGTTTTGTTATTATACATAATCACTGTATTAATTAGTATTCTTACTAAACCATTGGTCTGTTCCTACCAGATTCTGGATTTTGAGGATAGTAACTATAACCTGTCTCCTCTGCATCACTTTTCTAGAAATTACCACTCCTCAACTCATCCAAATGATGGCAGCAAAACCCGCCATGTTTCCATAATGTGTCTACCCCTCGCCCCAGTTAACTGAAAGGAGAGAAAGAGACAAAAAGAAGAAAACAAGAGGAAGACAGAGAAATTGCAACAGTGGAGAACAAAAATGGCTAATCTCTGTCTTAATTCCTATACCTCTAAGGTGTAAAACTAAGACCATCTTGGTGCCCTTGCTTCCTGCCCTGTAGACCAGAATCTGGAGGGGAGGGAAAAGGCCAAGAGGCGGGAAGGGGCACGGCAGAGAGACGTGGAGGGTGGCAGAACCGTGCAGGTCCTTACTTCCATGTTTCTCCCAGGAGGGAGGCAGCTGCCTTCCTGTCTTTGGATACTGTGTTATATCAACTGTTGTTCTTTTTTACTTAGCTTAGCCCAAGTTTAATTATGGAACTTGCAACAACAACAAAAATCTTAATTAACACCCATTTCCATCCTGCTCTGTACCCTGTAAAGCGAATATAGTCTGTCTCCTAAATCAACCCCCACATACCTCCCTTTTCTTCTGTCATTCCATCACACCAATTCCCAGCCTCCTACCACTCACGGGCAAATCTCTGCCCTCCTAGCCCTACTTCTATTATCCTGAACCTTAGTCCTTCCTTCTAATTACCTTGATATTGGGTCTTGAAGAACTGCTTAGCAGAACAAATTAGAAATGGCTGAAACCAAATACCCAACAAGGTGGAGGAATTTGCTCAAGGACAATCATCTTTCCGGGGAGTTCCCAAAGCAGGTCAGGGCAGGTGAATACGATCAGTCCAGCTACAGAAGGTGGGTTCATCATCTGAGCCACCAGGTCAAGACAAGGGGAAGAAGAAAAGATGAAGTCCGAGGAGGTGAGCCTCAGATTGGCAGAGAGGACAGGACAGCTTTGGAGGCTAAGTGAAAAATCACACTGACAGTTGTACTCTGCCTCAGAGAAAAGATTTCCTGCAGGTCTCTGAATTCTTTCTAGCTGATAGATACCAGTGGGCTGTGTCCAGCTTGTGAGGAATAAAAATGCAGAACAGAGACAAACAAACAGCCTCCTGGTCAAGGATCAGAGGTTGCCACCCCAGTTCCTAGTACCCGGGCTCACGAACTCTTCCTTAGCTGACCACTTTAGATACAAACTTTTGAACACAAAAGTCCTTACTTTTTAACTATGGCCAGTGGGGGGGGGGGGGGGGGCGTGTGCCCACCCCGGGATGGGCTAGGATACAAAAACAAGTCAGCCAATCCCTGAAATTGTATAAAATGTCAGAAGTCAATCCATCCTCATCTGATTCTCCCCACCTGCCTTCTACCTGAAATAAACTGCTTAACCCTCTATGAGCTTTAGCGTTATCCTCTGTAAAACAAAGATAATACTGCTGACTTTCAAAATTACTGTAAGGACTGGAATAATGTAATACCTAGAATGTCTAGATTACAGGCATCCTCAAACTTTTTAAACAGGGGGCCAGTTCACTGTCCCTCAGACCGTTGGAGGGCTGGACTATAATTAAAAAAAAAAACTATGAACAAATTCCTATGCACACTGCATATATCTTATTTTGAAGTAAAAAACACAATGGGAACAAATACAATCACACCACCTCATGTGGCCCACAGGCCACAGTTTGAGGACCTCTGGTCTAGAACGTCGTGGATGCCCAATTAATAGTACTTATTTATAGCATGTCTATTGTTAAGTTTATAAGTGCTCTGGAGTAACAATATTAAACTGAAAACTTACAGGTTGTTTTTTATCAACATCATTCACCACCCTCTCAGTTTATTCGAAACGCAGAAGGTACTTATCTTTAGGAACAAATGCTTCTTCGTGTTAGTCCGTTAACATGGCAGCCTGGCTCTCCCTGCAGGCATCAGTATTCAGTTGTTCAAATGCTGGAAACTTGCTACAGATGTTCCTCGTGTTCATCAGTGCGAGGTGCCTGAAATTTGAGTTTTAATGCCTAATAGAATTTAGCCATGGGGAATCAGAAATTGATTGGACCTGATTCCCTAAAAAGAGCTATTGCATTCAAAGAGACACACTGTTCTGCCTTGCCTCTGCTTTCAATAAAATGAATCTTTTAAAAAACTCATTGTACACAGGAGATTAACCACACTCTGAAGTCACCTTCGAGTTTGGTACATACCTTAGCTTTCTGATGTCAGTTCATCATAAAGATCCTGGGAAATGCAGCATGATTATGGAAATGACAGTAATCAGGTGTCAAGCTCCAGAATGGGCGCCACACAGTGTGATTATCTGGTCGAAAGTTTATTTGAGTTGGTTTGTGTGGTAGAGCAGAAAGAACTCAACGCTAGGAGTAAAGAGACAAAGGATTTGGTCCCAGCTGAGATATTAACTCATTGTGTGACAACAGACTGTCCCTTCAACCCCACCCCAGGGCCTCAGCTTCTACTTCTCTCAAGTGAACGGGTCAGATTACCAGAGATTACCCACAGGTCTTGTCTTAGCCACTCTGTCATCACTGCCCTAACTGTGTTAGGAGGATAGTGTGCAGCTCCCAAATAGGGGAAGTATGTTTTCATTTACAGTTTTTTAAAAAAAAATATTCCCCCCTCCCCCCCCATGGTTTGAATACACATCTAAAAGACAAGTGTCTGAAACTTGATCCTCATACAGTGTGTAGAAAGGGGGGTCTAATTAGAGGTGTTTAGGGCATGGGGACTCTGCACTTGAGAACAGATTAATGTGAATTATAAAAGGGCTTCAGACTATGAGTTAGATATTTGCTGTTTGTCTCAATCTCTCACTCTGTATCCTGGGATGACATAGCAAGAAGCCCTCGCCAGATGCCAGTCCCTTGATCTTGCACTTCTCAGCATCCAGAACTGTGAGGAACACATCTCTGACTGCCCGGTCTGTGGTGGTCTGCAATAACAGCTCAAATTATACAGTGTTTTTCAACCTTTTTTTTTTTTTTTTTCTCGCAACACACTTGAACATCCACGGCACATTTGAATTATGTTGACTTAAAAAAAAGAGTGAAAAAAAGAATGTACTTACTGTGCTTTGAACTTCTTTCAAAAATAATTTAATTAATGATCCTTAAAAATTTTCATGGCACACCTAAAATCCTCCCAGGACACACCAGCGTGCCACAGCACACCAGTTGAAAATTACTGGCACAAGACAGACTAAGACACCCACATTTTCCATATCTTTTTTCTTGGTTATTGTGTTTATAATCACATACATACACCCCAGAATGATCCACAGAGAGACAGCAAGATCACTGTAGCTGACAGTAGTTCATTCTTCAAGATACATATCTTCTCCCCCCAGAAGCATTTCTGCCTATTCCCACTGCCCCCTCCAACATTCCTAATGTTGTGTATTCCTTAAAGAAAGTTGTTCTCTTCTAGTTCTTTCCTAGCACCGTGCACTTACATCCTTTAGAGCACATGCTCTGTCATTAATGAGTCTGTGGCACACAGACTTGCTGTGGGTTAAGGGCAAGGTCTACATCATAATAACCTTGATGTTACAAGCTGCACCACAGTGAGTGGGAATGAGGAATAAAAAAAGCACTGGATGGGTGAGGAGATAACAGATGAGTGCACACCTTCGGATCTGTCATAAGGGAGACACCCATTTATCAGTCAACTTGCTGCATTCTATTGAACAAGAAACACTGTTCCTGTTTCCTAAATTCTAGTTTTTTGTTTGTTTGTCTATTGTTGGGGATTCATTGAGGGTACAAAGTATCAACTTACATTGATTGCATTTGTTAGGTAAAGTCCCTCTTATAATTGTGTCCTGACCCCAAAAGGTGTGTCACACATGGTGACCCCTCACCCCCCTCCCTCCTACCTTCCCTCTGCATCCTTCTTTCCCCACCCCACCCCCACCATGTACTAGGTCATCAATTATCCTCATACCAGAACTGAGTACATAGGATTCTTGCTTCTCCATTCTTGTGGTGCTTTACTGAGAATAATGTGTTGCACTTCCATCCAGGTTAATACAAAAAATGTAAAGTCCCCATCTTTTTTAATGGCCGAATAGTATTCCATGTTATACATATACCACAGCTTGTTAATCCATTCCTGGGTTGCTGAGCATTTAGGCCGTTTCCACATTTTGGTGATTGTAAATTGAGCTCTGAGTGCAAATGTCCTTATAGGTAAAAGGATTTTTTTCCTTCTGAGTAGATGCCCAGTAATGGGATTGTGGGATCAAATGGGAGGTCTAGTTTGAGTTCTTTGAAGGTTCTCCATACTTCCTTCCAAAAAGATTGCATTAGTTTGCAGTCCCACCAGCACTGTAAGAGTGTTTCCTTTTCTCCACATCCATGCCAGCATCTTCAGTTTTGAGATTTTGTGATATGGGCCATTCTCGCTGGGGTTAGATGATATCTTAGGGTAGTTTTGATTTGCATTTCTCTAATAATTGAGAATGATGAGCATTTTTTCATGTGTTTGTTAGCCATTCATCTGTCTTGTAAGAAAAATATTTGGAAAAATTGTGTAGAAGCCCAGAGATGTTTTGCAGCTGGGAGACAAGCCCTCTGGTAGCTCAGTACTCTAGGAATGAGATGAGACGGATCACTCGTTAGTGAGCAGGTCTTGGACCTTGAACATTTAAGATACTTCAGTGTGAGAGTTGAGCCCATGGGGAAAGAGCACTTTGCAATCCTTGAGCACATAGCCCTTGTTTTGATTACTGCACACTCCCCACACCTGTTATCCTCTCAATAAATAGCCATTGCGGAGGTTGCTCAGCTGGTTGGCTGGCTGGCCGACTTGCTTTCCTGCAAAGGGCTCTCCAGAAGGCTCTCCTGCACCTCTGGTGAGCCTCACCTCTTGTACTTGAAAGTACAAGCTTGTACTTTCAATCCGCGTACTGGTTGTTTCCTGCATGCAACACTGACAACATAGTGGCTCCGACAAAATTTTGTATGCAAGTCTCCTTTGAATAAGCAAAAATATTCATCCCAGTCTCTTCACCTTTACAAATCTACCAAAGGGCATTTTTCCCTTTGTTTCTGACATGTAGCCCATACTATTTGATATTTCCAATGGCAAAAATAGTTGGTTGGCAATGGTGGATGGCAGACATATGATAAGGAGGCAAACAAACACTAAGTCTTGTGGGATTAAAATTTCTTTTCAATATCCTTTCTTTTCTCCTTTCTAATGCTCATACATTTTGCTTTCCCCAGGTATGACTTTTCCCAGCACACAGTAGGCACTGTTCATCAAAGATGGCACGTCCACTAAGTGGTTTACAGGGCTCTGAACCCCGTTAAGGTGGTGTGTGAAGGAAATAGTTCCATGCTACACCCAGATTATGCTGGTTACCCTGCCCTGTGTGCACGTGGCTCAGTTTTTAAACTGCAGAAATTCCTATCTCTTTAGTCAAAAGTGCATCCAACAAGCTTTTGAGGGCCAAAAAACAAAGGCCAAGGTTTTTCCACACTTTCCTCAGGTCCTCAGGCAAGGTTTGTAATGTTTTATTTGCTAAAATGTGACTTCACTGCTGGCTTCCCTTGGGATTTGTTCAATTGATTTCTGTAGCTTTTAGTATACCCAAAGAGTCATAGATGTGTGTGTAAAAGGCCCCAAAGAAATCTTCACTGAGGGCTCTAGATTAAGGAGTAACCCAACTAGGTAACCAACCAGGGCACCAATCAATCAGAGACATTAGAATGTCACTGGAAATGTAATCAAATGAAGTCTCCTCTCAGGGAGACTATAAGTAGCTGAAAACAACTTCTGATAAGCCACTTGGAGTGAGACTTGAGACCTCCAGGTGGCCTCCCCAGAAACCTGCAGAATCCGCATCACCATTGCAGCCGAGGTGCCCAGTCGGCTGCACACTCTTCTTTTGCTAAGTGTAATGTGAGCTGATGACAGACGAGAGTGAGCGCCACACTAGAGTGCTCCATCTCCTCTTTTCCCCATACATTCTCTGCCTTCCTTCTGCATAAATAAAAATTTATTTTTTGAAGAATATCATTTTTAAGGAGCATCCAAATATTGGCCTACCTGTAGGACTCATGTGTCCTGCTCAGGAAAATATCTATTGGCAGATGACTCTAACCCTCAAAGTGTTAGCAATTTTTAGAAAGGTAGACTAGAGAAAGTGTACTCCAGGTCTCAAGAATTAATAAGAATGCTTCCCAGCTGCAGGTGCAGATTCCCAGGACCATTTCTAGGAATTAGGCCATTCAAGAAGCCCCACGTGACCCAAAGGGGTTCTAGACAGGAACAGATTGCAAGCTTCAGAACTTTTGTTTCTTAATTGTTTTCATGATCTGAAATATATGTAGAAATAGATGATTGGATAGATGATAGATAGATAGATAGACAGATAAATAGATAGACAGACAGACAGATAGATAATAGATGATAGAGATAGATACAGATAGATGGATGGATAGATAGAGATGAATGGGTAGATATATGGTTGGTTGATTGATAGATAGATAGATAGATAGATAGATAGATAGATAGATAGATAGATGATAGATAGATAGATATGGATAGATAGATATAAATAAATGGATGGGTAGACAGATAGATAGATATAGATGGATAGATAGATATAAATAAATGGATGGATGAGATAGATAATGGATGGATGGATAGATAGATAGATAGATAGATAGATAGATAGATAGATAGATAGATCTCATATGTAAGTATAGCAAAGAGATGTCCCAAAGAGCTACCTCTGACCCAGGCATCAGAAGAGGCTGAAGGTGACCTTCCAACAGTGAGAAGCAGTCAGGTGATATGAACTTAACCCAATCTATGGTATTTCCTGGCTCTTTGGTCCACAACCCCCATGAGATTGTTAACTGTAAGAAGATTAAGGAATCTATCAGACTAATTTTAAAGAAAAGCACTTTCAATGGGGTGGGTTTTTTCTGCCCAGTAAAAATTGTGAAGGCCCAAGGGGTCTGAGTTGTTTATTCTTCTGGGAATTCTTAATTTTATCCTTGGACTTAGTTAGTTCACCAGGAAGCAATGCATTCTTATCTCATTAGCTAAATCCTCAAATAAATAACTTTGCTGATTAAAGATTTATGTTCTAACCTAATAATGCTTTACTCCCCTTTTGTCCTCCCTTAGCTTCCAGGAAGATCTGAGCCAAATTTAATTTTCAATTGCTATAACAACATTAACCTACATCTTTGGCACATTTATTTCTCCCACCTATATAGTTTATTGTTGTTGTTAATTGTTTCCTTTCTGCTTTAAAGTGACATTGTGAATGGGTCTTTTGTTCATAAACTTCTCAAATCCTTTATGGTAGCAAATAAGGAAAATATCATAAACTACAAATAGAAAAGGATCACATTTTGTCATTCATAATTGATATTTAATATATATTCCCTTCTGAATTTCTCATTGAAACTTTACCATTATTGATAGGCCAGAGAAATTTAGAATATTCAGGGGTTTTTTAACCTATTGATTAATTAATTTAATGAGGGATCCATATCTGAAACTCTGCAACAGTGGAGAATCCTTGAATGCTCAAATGAGGCATAACTGGGAGTTTCAGACAGGAAATTGAGGACAACAATGGAGCACTGTATTTATAAAACAAATAGTTGATTTTTAAATTATGTTACCTCCAAAACATAAGTCATAGTAAAAAAAAATCCAGTAGATTCAAGAACAACATATACAAATTTCAATATGGTATAATAGAATCATAATGGACTAATAAAGAAAACCAGAGATATTTTCTGGGGCACCACAAACAGCTGGAGACTAACACCTCGCGGGATAACCATGATTTCTATAACACATTCTCTGTGTTACTCCCCGTGCTGCGACGGGGACAGATCAGAAAAATCCAAGACTGAAACTGAATTTGCTTTATGCCCCAACACGGAATGAAGTCTTAAATATACACTCAGTCATTTCCCAAGCCATGTTCTGTGAAACCTTACTACTCAGGAAGATAAAAATAAAGGCTCCCTGAAAAGGAGATCCTCTGGTCAAATGAGTTTGGAGAATACTGTAGACAGGACTTCATTCTTTGAGATTCAAAATATTTCTTAATATGTTAAAGTCTTTGAGAAATGCTGTGATCAAAATAGTTGTTTCACTTTGCCTAACCTAACTGTTCCTGGAGATGTTTTGGGCAAAGACTGTTTTCGTGGAATTGCTTTAAACATTCTGCCCTCACTTAGGACACTGTTGTGCGTGTGTCAAGTAGCCATCACTTTCCCTTGCTAACTGAAGGAGGTTCAGGAAGAACAAAGCCTCTTGTAGTATCATCTATAAGGTGTGAGTGCTGCCAGCCAGGAACAGGAAATGCCCACACAGGCTACGGTTCAGGCTACTATAACAAAACACCTCAAGGTGGGTAGCTTTCAAACAACAGAAACTTATTCCTGTCAGTTCTGAAGTCTGAGAAATCTGAGATCAAAGCACCAGCAGATTTAATATCTGATGAGGGCCCAATTTCTGGTTTAGACACACTTTCTTTGTCCTCATAGGGTGGAAGGAGAGAACTCTGAGCTCTTCAGCCCTGGTAAGGACACTAGTCCCATTCAGAGGGCTCCACCCTGCAGACCTAATCACCTCCCAAAGGCCCCGCCTGCCAATAGCATCACATTGGGGGTTCAATATATAGATTTCAAAGGGGACAAATATTAAGTCCATAGCACACAGGGAAGCTTCGATTATTCCAATTCACAGATGAGGAAACTGAGAATTTAAGAAGAGTTGAGTAATCGTAATTGCAGGCCTCGCATATACAGTGGCTGGATTTTCAATCCAAGTCTGTCTGACTCCAAAGACCATGCTTTTAACCATGAAGAAGGGAATGAGGAAAGAGTTTTAGAAAACCATGTCAATGAGGAGAGTGGGCATAGAAACCTATTTCTCAGTAGTTACAGAAAGACACTATGGGTACCAAGAGGACCCATCTGATTCTGAGGGAAGGGAATCATGACAGCAACACGATTTCCCCCTCTGATGACTGGTGTACTTACAGTCTGCTGATCACACTAGTCCCTTTCAAAATTCCCCTGCTCTTCTTTACATGAACTAATCCCTTTATAAAGGTGGTCCTTCCTCACTTGGCTCCCAGGAAATGCTTTCTTTTAAAAGCAGTTCAAACGTCACCAGTTTCTCTGTGACATCCCCTCATTTTCATTCCTTCTGTCCCTGGTCTGTGGTCCTAGAGAACACGGGCCATCCCCAAATATCACACAGCTCCAGCTACAGACTCCTTGTTTGTGTATCTGTTTTCCACTTTGTGTCACAGCCATGTCATATCTGCCTCTGTAGTTCAGCCTTGAGCAGGAGAGTTGACAAACTGGAAAACATTTTATCAATATTGTTTGAGCAGATCCCCTTATGAGTAGGTCAATAATTAAATAGTCTCTGTGGCTATGCTCCTAGGTATTATAATATAGAGCATCTGGGGTTAAAAATGTACAAAGCAGAAGGGAAAGTTGGTCCTCTTTGAATAAATATTATAACCCCTCCAATGGTTCACATAAAGGTATAGAAATAAGAGAGGCTGAGGGAAATGAATGAGAACTACAAGTATCAACATAGGCAAATCTCAAAATGCTGTTTTAAAAAAATTGTAAGAGGATACATATGATGCCAATTATGTAAATTTTAGAAACATGAAAATCAATGTTTTGTATCATTTATCAATAGTAATGATAATTAACAGCCTACATGAGAATGATAATCACTAATTCAAGGTGGTGGTTACTTGTGGGGCAGAAAGTTGGGAAATAGAATCAGTAGCATTAATCATAAAGTTGTAGCTTTATCTATATGTTTTAATTGCAGAAAAAAAAATCTAAAGCAAATGGGACAAAATAAATAGACTTGACCAATAGGTAGGGAGGGTTTGGTCATATGATTCTCCTTCATATTTTGAATGATTGAAATGTTTTATTACAAATTATTTATGTAGCATCACCCTGCCACGAACGGGAGAGCATGGGCCTGGGCGCCCAGGACTAGAGGAAGAGTGGACGCAGCAGCTCCCTGCAGAGCCAGAGTCAAAGGGACTTGACAGTGGGGGATCATGTCTGTCCAGAATTCTATCAGTGACTTCCTCAGAGGACGGTGTGGTGAACTGAGTCTGGGCAGATATCCAGGACAAATTCCATCTATGTCGCCATTGGGCTTGGGGATGGGTAAAAGAAAATGTCATTATTCCAGTCTCGGGGGTCTAGTGCTGCCTTCTCCATATCCTCTGTGCAGCAGTAAAAGAAAGCTCCTCTGGGCCAGAGCTGGGCAATTAAGTGGCACTTTTTCCCAAAGAAGTCAGGTCACCTTCTCTGTAGCAGAAGCAGCCAGGATGCCTGGCTCACAAGCAGAGTTCCCTGGGCTGGGATCCCAGCCCTTGCAGGCTTCACTTGCACAATGGCTGAACTGCACTGTCAAGGAAGCCCCTGTGCTTCTTCATGCTCTGAAACTCAAAACTGCCAAGGCTCCTTCCCCTCCAAATCCCTCTACCTCCAACTGAAGGGCTATCAAACTCATGTGGTGGGAGGTGTCTGTCTTCATGAGATAAGGGGGGAGAGAGAGAGAAGGTGGTGGGCAGAGAGGGAAAGGAACAAGATAACATTCAGTTGCTCCCAGCACTCTGCCCCTTCTCTGGTCCACACCTCAACCCTCCCCTTCTTTGTAACTCTAACTAGGAAGCCCCAGGATGCCACTAAAGATATTGCGATATTGAACACAATCTACCTGGTGGGCTCTCCAGGCAAGGACAACGCACTTTTCAATTTCTTCAGTTGTTAAACTTTGTATTACCCTCAGAACGTTTTTTCCCCCCATCTTAGATTGCTTTTACATTGGGAATTGGTAATATTATTAAAAATTAAAATCCCTACTAGAATAAAAAATGGATATTTCTTTAACCAAAACTCCCTAAGAGTTATTATTCAAACACACAACTCAATTAAATTCACTGGAAAAATCTTCTTAGTAGTTTCTTCTTATGTTACAAACCAAAACACACAGTTTCGATAGGAACGAGGTGAATTCAATAAATGTTGAGCACTTTGTTTGTGTCAGGAATTGTGAGAATTGAAGATACAGGAATGAATAGGACAGTCTGTGCCTTCATGAATTTACTGCCCATACATTATGAATGACTATTCTCATATCGCTTATAGCTTTTAAATGTATTTGACAGACCATATGAACAGTACAGTTGAACTTATAAATGGAAATTAGCTATTGGCTTTGATTTGATTGGGTTGAATGTTACCATAATTATATGTCTTTTACATTTTTATTATGATTACTTTCCTGACCTGCGATGAACAAAGCCCACAGTCAGTAGATTAGCAATGAATCCAGAATATGCTTTAAATTAATTAAGGAAATGCAATTGCCACTTATAGGAGATGGTCTTTGCAGCTACAAATACTAGTAAATGTGTGGCTACCAATCACTCAGCATTATCTAAATTATGATGGTTATGGACAGGGAAATGTACAATGATGCCTGAAACACTCAATCTGCTCCAAATTTGGTAAAACACAGGGTAAGCTAATAAATGTATCTATGAATAAAAGTATGGATTGTTTTTACACATTCAAAATTTTATAGTCCCAGGGTCAATGGCAGATTAAGGCTAATTATTCTCCTGTAAACCCGAAACTGAACATTGATGACCTATACTTCTCATTTAAAAACCTATGATAGATATAATTTATATAAAAATACAAAATTCCCTCAAATATGATGGCCAGTGACATGCATTATACCACTGAAAAGAATAGAAGATGTCTAAAATGACAAACATCTTTTTTTTTTTTTTTTTGCAGTTTTTGGCCAGGGCTGGGTTTGAACCCACCACCTCCGGCATGTGGGGCCGGCTCCCTACTCCTTTGAGCCACAGGCGCTGCCCATAAAATGACAAACATCTTTTGACAGAGATGTTAACGTTTTCTTTGAGAAGAGCACCAAACCCAACAATTAACAGTTTTTCAAGGAAGCTTTATAAGTTCCTACTCATTTGACTTAAGAATCCCTTCTATAACACACCTGGCTGATGGCTATCTGAAGTCTGCTTAAATAAATCCTAAGGCATGGTGGAGAGCTCAGGACTCCAAAAGCAGCACCTTTTGTGTAACCTCGCACCTGAAATCTTCCATTGTTGTCCTTCACAATGCAGTGAATTATGAAGCATAGTGGGAAAATATTTTAAATTTGGAGCCAGAGAAACCTGGATCTGAATCTCATACCAGTGCTGTGACCTTAGGCACAATTCTTAGCCTCTCCAAGCATCAGTTTCCCAATCTGTGAATGGGGATAATAATACAACTGTTTTACAGAATTGCTTTGAGAATTCAGTAGGGATGGGATGTAAAGCACTAAACTATGATGAAATGTAGTGAATCCTTAATAGACCCTCTTATTGATAATTCCAGTTTGTTTATTTGTTGCTGTTGTTCTTACCTAACCTGACTACTATGGTCATTATCTCTGTTGACCACACCCTTTTTCTTCAAACCCTCTCCTATGGTGTTTTCCACTACATTGCTCTCTCCTACTTTTCCACTTCTGCTTTTGAGTTCATCCGCTCTCCTCTGCTAGTTTCTCTTTCTCTAGCTATCACATAAACGTCAGAAAATTTAACTATAATAGAAATAAAAGGTACACATTGGTCCCCATTTCATCCTTGTACTTGTAAGAACTGAGGATTCTTCCTTGCTAGGTCATCTTCTGTTCCCTCCTTTTATAGGCAGAAGCAAAGTAACGAGCAAAAAAATCTAAAGAATTCAGATAGTATGAATTGATTTACCAAATAAAGAATTGATATGACAAGAAGAAAGATAAAATAGTGCAGGCAGTTTACAAAGAGAGAGAAGAAAGTTACCTTATTGATTTTTCTTTCCCATTTTATTTGCTGACAGGTATGAAGAAGTGAGAGAAAAATGGAGAAAGCCGATTTTAACTAATTTTCCTGTTTCTGTACTTCCCATCTGCTTTCCTTCCTTTATGAGAAATTCCATCCAATAGCTGAGTAAGGTAGCATTGGTATAGATGAGGCAAAGAGCAGAGCACACAGAAGCAATAGCAGTGACACTGGCTCTGGTGTCCAGATCCCAAGTAGGGTCAGGGCATGTTCCTGCAGGGGATGGAAGTGGTGGTGGACTGCCAGGGAGAAGTGGAGCTCAGTGGGGTTCAAAAAGTATCTACACAGGTCTGACAATTAAGTTCATGAACTTACCACCATGCATTTACATTGGCAGCATTGTACAAATAGCTTGGTAAGGTTTCATAACCTTGGTATGTCAGTGTCTCACATCTGTGTTCATGTCCATGTGTGGCAGTGTCTTGTTGAGTGGTGTTCGTTACTGTTGTGTATTCTTGTGTGCCATTGTGAGAATGTTGCAGCTTGAATTAGAGTAATAAACATTACATTTCTTGTTAAACTTAGCAGGAATGAAAGTGAAATTAGGAACATGTTAATTCAAGTTTATGGGGATGATGCCATGAAGAAAATGGCAGTGTACAAATGTACTAAATGTTTTTTTGAGGGGACAGAGAGCATCACTGATAAATAAAAGTGAGGAAGGCCAATAAAGAGCAGAACTAGTGAAAATGTTGCAAAAATTTGTCAAATCATGCATCAAAATTATTGGCTGACTTTAAGAAGCATAGCAGACCAAGTAAACATCAATAGAGACTCAGAAAAATCTTAACTGAAAATATTGGAACGAGAAAAATGTGTGCGCAAAAATGGTCCCAAAGGATCTCACCCACAAAAGCAAAGGAGAGTCAAAGAGGCAAGACAAAGCTTTGAGCTGTTATCACTGGTGATGAAACATGAGTGTATTAAAACTGCCCTGAAACAAAACATCGACGTGCACAATGAAAGTCACCCAATTCTCCATGACAAAAAGTTCTGTCAGTTCAAATCAAAAGTCAAAACAATGTTGCTAACCTTTTCAGATATCAGGGGGATCGTTCATTATGAATTTGTACCAACTGAACAGTTAACCAACTTTACTATTTGGAAGTGCAATAAAGGATGCAAGAAAAAGTTAGATGAAAATGAACTGAACTTTTCACCAACAACTCATGGCTCTTGCATCACAACAATGCACCAACTTACTTGGTACTGCCTATGAGGGAGTTTTTTAGCCAGTAAACAAATAATTGTATTGGAACACCCTCCCTACTTACCTGATATGGCCTCCAGTGACTTTTTTCTTTACTCAAAGGTAAAGGAAACATTGAAAGCAAGACATTTTTGATGACATTCAGGACATCAAGGGTAATATGACAGCAGCTGTGATGACCATTCCAAAAAAAAGAGTTCCAAAATTGTTTTGAAGGACAGACTAGGTGCTGGCATCAGCACACCCTCCCAATGTGAGTACTTCAAAGGTGACCACAGTTATATTAAACAATGAAATATGTAACTCTTTTTCTAGGATAAATTTGTGAATTATAATAATTGTCAGACCTCATAAGCAATTGGTAGCAGAGGCCCTGAGTAGGAAAACAGAGCTATAGTGGGTTGAGGAGGGTGCCCACCAAGAGAGGGATAGGAAATGGTGGCAGTGACAAAAATTACTGTCCAGGACGTCAAAGCCAAAGCAAGATGAGCAGTGTTAATGTTAGGAAGCCATTGGCAGCAGAGACAGGAGATTGGTTACATAAAATGATTGATAACATAAATAAATATTTGGGGAGGAATGAAAACTAGTGTCCTCACTCTTAGAAAAGGGAATTGTAAACTTAATAAGAGAAAGAACTAGAAGAAACTTAGTTTTGCAGGATACAAGATTCTAGGCTGGCCATTATTCTGTTTTAGAAGACTGAGGATGGGTCCCCACTCTCATCTGGCTTGAAGGGTTTCAATCTAGAAGTCTGTAGTTAGTCCAATCAGTTTCCTTTTTAAGTTACATCCAGTTTTCATTTTACTGCTCATCATAGTAGTGCCTTTTTCATGTTTGCTTTGACCAGCCTAATGATTATGTGTCACGGAAACTGCCTTTTTACAATGAATCTCCCAGGAGCCCTGTGAACTTCTTGTACCTAACTATCTAGATTTCTACCAAGGCCTGGGAAATTTTCCTCAATAATCTCTCAAATAAATTATCCAACCCTTGTGAATTTTCTTGTTCATCTGCAGGGATGCCTATGATTCTTATCATAGGCTCTTGACATCATCCCATTTTTCTGACTTTGGTCATTCCTCTTGTTTCTCCGTTCTTTCTCTTTGACTAACTGGTCTAGCAAAAGGTATTACCTCCAAGTTCTAAGATTCTTTCTTCTGCTTTATCAAGCCTATCCTTAAGGACTTTCCAGTGTACTTTGTAATTCCTTGAATGAACTTTTCATTTCCAGAAGTTCTATTTGGTTTTTCTTTAATACTTTGAATTCTTTAGCCATTTCCTTCAATATCTCTGTAGCTTCTTTGCGTTAGGTTTCCATTTATTTTCTCTTGTATTTTCTTGAGCTTACATACAAACCATGTTCAAAATTCTTCATCTGTCATTTTCATCTCTTTGTTTAGGTTGGTAGCCATTGGTAAGGAGTTACTGTTTTCTTTAGCAAGTGAATTTTTACTTTGATTTCTCTTATTTCCTGAGGTTTTTCCACTGGTCCACTGATTCCTTCTCATCTTCCCTCTCTATCCAGAGATAAGGGTGTTGGGTCTATGGGCTTGTCTCTGAGACCCCAAAGATCATTCCCTGACTGTGTCAGGGAGAAAATGGTCCTGGGTTGCCTATGGGTTGCTCTGGCAGGTTTACTGAACCTCTCAGGTTGCCTCTGACCTGCTGTCTTCACCTCTCCCCAAACAAGTGCATTGAGCTATGTCCCTCAGTGGTCCTTGTGAGTGTGAATCACCCATACCCTGTTTTCTTGAGTTAAAAGATGCTTTGAAGGCTATGGTGGTGTTCTCCTAGTTACTGGTTGATGTTTGTGTGAGTGAGCCAGCTGCACAGAAGTTCTTTTGTGTCCATGGTAGACTGTGGTCCCTCAGGTGGAGTATCTGATTGTCCCAAGCTTTACAGGGGGATCCTGTAGCTCCCAGGGGGGTTCTTGATGTCCACTACCATCAAATGGCTAGGTTGTGTGAGCCTCTTTATCAGTAGGTGGTGCCACAGGAAGAAACACGCTACCCCACTGTTTCTGGCCCTGGATGGGCTCCAATATCTTCCGAGAAGCACTTGAATGCCCCAGGTGGTGGGTATGGATTTTTTTTTTTTTTTTAAGAAAATGAAAAAATATTTCCCTGTAAATTTTGAGTGAAACAACTTCGGGTTGTGTTTAAAAGTCTTTAGTAATGATTTTAATTGCTTTATAAATATTCTAGATGGATAGGTTTAATTGAAAGTAAGAGCAACCAAGTCTTTCTGCCTCTCTGTTATTACAATATTGTGTTGTAAGTCAAGAAAAGGAAAGATAAATAAGAACTGAAAAAGAAAAATGAGAGCAAAAGTCTTGAAGTGGAAATTTGCTGACTGGTACATATATTAAACTCTTCAGTAATCAAAGAAACTCTTTTTTATTGATACATAATAGATGCACATATTTTCAGAGTATGTGTGATAATTTAATATGTTCATATAATTTATAAAGATCGAATCAGTTCAACTGTGACATATATCACCTTAAATATTTGTCTTTTCTTTATGCTAGAACCAAATTATTCTCTTGTAGTTATTTTGAGATTATACCATATATTATTGTAAACTATAATCACCCTACTTACCTAGCAAATACTACATCTTATTTCTATCAAACTATATATTTGTACCCCTTAATCATCCAAAGAGACACTTTAGTAAATAAGAAAATGTAAATATATATACATGCATATAGATAGAGATAGAGATATTTAAAGTTATATACATTTGTGTATGTGTACTGCTGTGGTTTGAGTGTCCCCTCCAAAACTCATGTTGATATTTAATTTCTATCATAAGAGTATTGAGGGGTGGAACATTTAAAAGGGAATTAGGACACGAGGATTCTGCCCCTCGAATGGATTAATACCATTATAGCAGAAGTAGGTTACTTATCTCAGGAGTGGTCTCTTGATAAAAGCATGTGTTTGACCCAGTTTTTTCTCTCTGATTTGCTATGTGATGCCTTCTGCCATGTGATGGCACAGTGAGAAGGCACTCACCAGATGTAGCCCCCCCCCCCCCAACATGGACATTCAAGCCTCTAGACCCATGAGGCAAACAACTTCTATTGTTTATAGATTATGCACTCAGTGATACTGTTACAGCAGCAGAAAATGGACTGAGATGCATCCATGCCTATATATGGGTGTACACGTATTTGTACAGAAACCAGGATAAAGTAAAACTTTATATTCCATTAGTGGAAAATAATTCTGGAAAGAAATTTTTGTGAATGTATGAAGAGTATGAACAGTAAGATCCTAAAATCCTACCTATAATCTCACTTCTGGAAATCCATGCAGGAAATGTTCTTATAAAAATATGAATTAAGTCCTTGTAAATGTATTTATTGTAGCATCATTTCTTACAGTGAAAATAGAAAACAACTGAAGCCTACAAAAATAAGAGACTAAGTATTTCTGAGTTATGATACATCAATAGATGAAATAATGTATAAGTAAGAAAGTACTATGATAAAGGAATCTGAAATAGTACACTGAAAAGATTCTCAAAATAATATTAATCATTAAATAATTAACCATATATTCCAAACGTGTGAAAAATATATATGTTATATGCATATTCTTTTCTTTAAAAGGATCTAAAGAAATATCACAAATGTTAGTGGCAATTGGTATCAAAAAATATTTGGGGTGGTGGTGCCTATGGCTCAAAGAAGTAGGGTACTGGCCCCATATGCTGAAGGTGGCAGGTTCAAACCCAGCCCCAACCAAAAACCGCAAAAATATATATATATGTGTGTGTGTGTGTGTGTTTGGGGCCATTTTCTTTTCTCTTTCTACATTTCTTTGTATTCAGTTTTTTAGAAATGTGTGCATAATTTTAATGGCCAGAACAAAGAATGTAATCATTTGTTGCAAGGACAGCTACATCTCCTCTTTGCAGAGATCGTGTCTCTTCCACACCACGCCCATTAGCACTCTGTTAACACCAGCCGGGATCAGCCTTCTCCTTGTTGTACCCTGGGCCTTTTGAGAACTGAAATTATAAAATATTAATCAGATGTTTTGATTTTAGCACACTAAAATTCTGAGCATCTATCTAGAGAGTTGGATTGTATTATCCCTCGTACATTTTGCTGTTTTGGCTGTTTTATAATCTGAGCAATATCTGTACAATTCCTAACTTCAGCCTGGCTGTGGAGTCTGTCAGCTATTCCTGCAATAAAGTCCCTTGGCTGCTCTCGCCTTTCATCCTCATTCACATCTCTCCAGGGAGCTCCACTTCGAGATATTTGAATATTTACCTGAATGCCTTTTTTCCTGACTTCCTATGTCGCTTTGCTATTCTCTCCAACTATTATTGATTTATTCATTTATTCAGTTATTGAACTTTAATACATTTTTTATGACAGCGTAGCATGAGCGAGGCAGTAGAGGCAGAAGATACGAAAAACAAAAGCCTTCTTGTTGTAGATACATAAGCACTCTGGTAGGAAGTCAGAAAAAAGAAGCCAACAATCGTAATATCCTTACGTTTCATTGGAAAACTGAAAACTTCAGTTTGAGCACTGAAGACATCCCTAATGGGGAGTCAAGAGAAGCTCTCGGCTGAAGACACTTTCCAACTGAGTTAAAAGAAAGGAAGAGTTTGCAAGATAGGCAGTGGGTCTCCAAACAAAAGAAACAGAATATTTGAAAGCCAGCAGGTCAGAGATTGTATTAGAAGCACAAACACGGATAGACAAGGGGGACTGGAGAGGGAAGAAACATTGGGAAATAAGGTTTGACAAGTAGGAAGAGGCCAGCTAACAAAAGCATGCCTTGTATTCTTCCAGGATTCTTTTCTAGTCATGAAACCTACCCCATCACACCAAAATATGTCATTTTAAACCTGGTCCAGCCCAACATAAAAGAAATGAATGATAGCAGCTAAGAGGTGGCTTAAAGAAGTTTGTTGCCCATTACAGGCTTAGACATCTGCTCCTAGTAAATGGGAATAATGCCCATAACACTATTTTTCCAGACTTTACTTCATCCTCCCCAATGTACCATGTAAGCAAACAACTGTTACCCCCCGTTTTACCCTGTTCTCTAGTCCTAAAATGTGTTAATCTTAAACCCATGGATTCCATAATCTAGTAATTTATAAATCACTGATTTGAAAATCATGGTTTCTTATTAGCAGATTACTTACTATTTGTTAGAAGCTGAACAAGTTACATAGCATTGATGAACTTCAATTTTTTCATATGCAAAATAGAGGTGATAATAATAGTAGGTGCTCATAATAGTAACTACAAGGAAGAATTTTTTTTTTCCAGTTTTTGGCCAGGGCCGCACTTGAACCCACCACCTCTGGGATATGAGGCTGGTGCCCTTCTCCTTAAGCCATAGGCACCGCCCACAAAGAAGAATTATTGCAAGGAATGAAAAGGAGAGTGGAGTAGAAGCAAAGCACTGCGTGACAGCTGGGGCTTTTATTATTACAGTCTCTATTACTATTAGTTTCATTATCACTACTCAGTATTCCTTTCATGTAAACTAACCCTTATGAGTCAGAATACTAGAAATGCTGCAAAATCATGCTAACCTGTTTTTATTGTTAAAATTGCGGTTGGATTAGCTTCTTGCCCACCATCCACATAAGCTGTTTCCCCAGAATGTAAGTTTTCTCCACAAACCCGAGAATGATTAGGTTGACATCACTGTCTCCCTTAACATTGCATTGTTCTCTATGGGTATGATTTTATATCTTGGAATTTCTTTTCTATCACAGGTTTTAAGCTTTTCTAGATTAGCTGTTTTGCCAGATATCGATCTTCCAAATTTTGCAATACACCTGTGCTTTCTCAGGAAACACATAAAATTCGGGGTTATAAGTTATAGTTCAAACAGCCCAAACCAAATTAAATTAGCCACTGCTAATGTTGAATATAGTCTTCCTCTATATCACATATCTGTTGATTTCAAACAAACAGAACAAGGGAAATGGGAAGGAATCTGGCCATGTATTATTGCTACATGTTTTTCAGTCTCTGATAACAATTCAACAACCTCTTGGAAAACCCAACATCATGTTAAATTATCTCTTGAATTTAAACTGTGCCAAGACTTTATCTATCGGGGTGACATTTTCAAGCAATTTAAACATTTTCGTGTTCAAACCTCTTTGGTAAATTTGATAAGTCACCTACAATTGTTATTTCCCAGGTCAGTGGTTGGTGATAGAGACCTTGATCATTACAAAAAGTGAGGATACTTACCTCTCTGTCTATTTCAGCTGACAGAACATACCACCAACATGCTCAGCCACCAGATGTCAGAAAACAACATCTAGGGGGACGGAGACAAGATGGCTGACTGAAGCCAGCTTTCCACAGAGGCTCCTGTCCATAAGGAGAGTTAAAGGACAGAAATTTAGCATGTAACCTGGTGGATTAGAGCTATAACAAGAGAGAAGGTTGAAGAACGCACATCAACCCTGCTGAGGCGAGCTACGACCCCAAGGATACAAACAAAAGGTACAAAATCCATCACCAAGCAGACAGGAGTCCCCTCCCCCATAAGAACAGCTTGGAGTGCCCCACAAATAAACAAACAGAGTTCAAAGGTCCTCCCACTACACTCCACAGAAGAGATCCTCTAAAAACTGGACCTACCTCCCCTACTAGGGTGTCACAGCCTTCTCCTGCCAGGCATAAAACTGTATGAAACTGTATATATTCTCTACCAGCAACTCTGAGCTCCCAGCACTCCCCTCCATTCTCACTCTGAGGTCTAAAGGCCTGTCCCCCAGGAGTTCAGATTCTTGGGTGATTTCTTGAGGGGTGTGGACAGGGCCTAAACTGCAGCTGGTCAGTGCTGACTCTGTGGCACGGAAGTGAGGAGAGGACCGTTGGCTGAGAGGGAACCATGCCGGAGCGGTGGTACCCCAAGGCACAGAGCAGCATCTGTCTTTTAACAATAATAGGGCTCACTCCTGGATATTCCAAATCCACACCCCCTGTCTCCTTGGGCAACCAGAGGAGGCCGGAGATCTACTCAGGTGGCAACCACCACAGAACAGATCTGGAACGGAAATGCAGGCCCGGTGAGTAAAGGGTTTTCCTGAGGCAATACTGGCCTGGGTGGAACACGGAGACTAGAAACACACGTGCAGAGCAGGCAAGTTCCCAGGACAGGGCTAACCCAGAGGACCACTTTACAGAGCCTAAGACGCACCCGGTCTTCAGGGATCATCAGCCTATAGACAAAGGAAGACAGGTGGCTAGAACTGACAGGTAAACGAATAC
Organism: Loris lydekkerianus; assembly: GCA_963574355.1. Taxonomy (NCBI): domain Eukaryota; kingdom Metazoa; phylum Chordata; class Mammalia; order Primates; family Lorisidae; genus Loris; species Loris lydekkerianus. The sequence goes on along the minus strand of CAUYPK010057203.1, from coordinate 3,539 downwards.
AAACCTGCAGGAGCAAAGACAGGGCCTCAGGCGCAGGCTCTGGGAACTCAAAACAGCTTCTCTTCTGCAGGGGAATTTAGCAAGAACAGAAAAAAATTCCTGCAAAGTTGTTCTGTTCTGTTCTGTCAGTAACATCAATCAGGGGCGGGGCTGGAACTGAGTGAACACCCCCAGCCTCCATCAAGCGCCTGAGGTTGTCAGGCCTCACCTCCCCCTGCTGGATAGAGGCAGAGCACAGAGGCCTGGCTGAGCAGAAATAAATTTCCTTGTGATTCAGGCAGGTACAAACCCCTGGAGTATCTGTTCACTACAGGCAACTGGGTCACAGTCCTGCGGGGCTATCAGTGACAGGGTGTAACAGAGGTGCAAGGTGGGGAAGGAGGCATCAACCTTCCCAGACTGATCTATTTGCTGGGTGGGTCCTTCTGACTCCAAAGAGCATGGGAGCAAGCCATATCTGAGTAGTCACCAGACCCCTGCAATCCAGTTACCAGAGACCTTTTAAACTCTCCCACCTGAGACATGTGCTGACTGAGACAATTGATTTGGACTTTTTGAACTGAGCCAATTGCCCAAGGACTATTCAGGTGGTGCGCTGGATGTGTGGTTGTAGGAAGCTTTGATTTTCCTTTTCCAATTGTTACCTATCAGGGGAGGGGTGACTTAATTGCTGGTATTTCTCCACAGCTGAGACTTCAACCCAGAGGAACTGTTTCACTAGGGTCGGACAGAGACCAGTTGAAAACAAGACAAAACCACTTAGCCCCACCACACCAAACAGGTCCCCAGTTTCTGAGGCCATAGCACCGTATGGGTCCTCGACAAAGCTCCGAGGGGAAAATCAAACGGTGTAAAACAATCATGGGGCGGAATCAGTGGAGAAACTCTGGTAACATGAATAACCAGAATAGATCAATCCCCCCCAAGGAAAGATATAGCAGATGTAACCAAAGATCCCATTCATAAACAGCTGGCCGAGATGTCAGAAATCAAATTCAGAATTTGGATTGCAAACAAGATTAATAGAAGGGAGGAAAATTTGGAATTAGAAATTCAAGAAGAAATTCAAAAGTTTTCTCAAGAATATAACAAATTTAAAGACAAAACCACCAAAGATTTTGACGTACTGAAGCAAGAATTTGCAGCCCTCAAAGATCAGAAAAATATGCTAGAATCCCTCAGTAACAGAGTAGAGCAAGCAGAAGAAAGGATTTATGACATTGAATGAAGAAAGGATTTATGACAAAGCCTTTGAATGCTCTCAAACTCTCAAAGAGGAAGAGAAATGGAGAGCAAAAATGGATCATTCTCTCAGAAAGCTCTGAAATAATTCGAAGAAGGCTAATATCCACCTCATTGGAATCCTTGAAAGTGATGAAGTGGCCTCGCAAAGCACAGAGGCCCTTCTCCATAAAATTATGAAAGAAAATTTTCCAAACATGCCAAGAGATTCTGAAATTCAGATAGCAGACAGTTTTAGAACCCCAGCATGAAATTTGAATAAGACATCCCCCAGGCATATAATAATTAATTTCACTAATGTTAATATGAAGGAGAAAATTCTGAAAGCAGCCAGACTTAAGAAAGTCATTAGCTACAATGATAGCTGGGTCAGAGATGACATTAAGAAGGAAATTGCCAAATTTTTGGAACAAAACAACAATGAAGACACAAATTATCAGAACCTTTGGAATACGGCAAAGGCAGTCATAAGAGGGGAATTTACAGCACTGCAAGCCTTCCTCAAGAGAACGGAAAGAGAGGAAGTTATCAACTTAATGGGACATCTCAAGCAACTGGAAAAGGAAGAACATTCCAACCCCAAACCCAGTAGAAGAAAAGAAATAACCAAAATTAGAGCAGAATTAAATGAAATTGTAAACAAAAGAATTATACAACAGATCAATAAATCAAAAAGTTGGTTTTTTGAAAGGGTCAATAAAATAGATAAACCTTTGGCTAACCTCATCAGGAAAAAAAGAGTAAAATCTCTAATCTCATCAATCAGAAATGACAAAGACGAAATAACAACAGACTCCTCAGAAATTCAAAAAATCTTTAATGAATATTACAAGAAACTTTATTCCCAGAAATATGAAAATCTGAAGGAAATTGACCGATACTTGGGAGCACGTCACCTTCCAAGACTTAGCCAGAATCAAATGAAAATGTTGAACAGTCCCATATCAAGTTCTGAAATAGCATCAACCATACAAAACCTCCCTAAAAAGAAAAGGCTGAGACCAGATGGTTTCACGTCAGAATTCTACCAAACCTTTAAAGAGGAATTAGTACCTATATTACTCAACCTGTTCCAAAAGGTAGAAAAAGAGGGAAGACTACCCAACACATTCTATGAAGCAAACATCACCCAAACCAGGAAAAGACCCAACAAGAAAAGAAAATTATAGACCAATATTACTAATTAATATAGTTGCAAAAATATTCAACAAGATCCTAACAAACAGAATCCAGCAACATATCAAACAAATTATACATCACAACCAAGTCGGTTTTATCCCAGTGTCTCAAGGCTGGTTCAATATCTGTAAATCTGTAAGTATAATTCAGCACATAAACAACAAAACAAAGACCATATGATTCTCTCAATTGATGCATAAAAAGCTTTTGATAATATCCAACATCCCTTCATGAGCAGAACACTTAAGAAAATTGGTATAGAAGGGACATTTCTTAAACTGATAGAGGCCATCTACAGCAAACCCACAGCCAATATCATATTGAATGGAGTTAAATTGAAATCATTTCCACTCAGATCAGGAATCAGACAAGGCTGCCATTGTCTCCACTGCTCTTTAACACTGTAATGGAAGTTTTAGCACCACAATTAGGGAAGAAAAGGTGATCAAGGGTATCCATATAGGGTCAGAAGAGATCAAACTTTTAGTCTTCACAGATGATACGATTGTATATCTGGAAATCTCCAAGGATTCTACTACAAAACTCTTAGAAGTGATCAAGGAATACAGCAGCATCTCAGGTTACAAAATCAACATTCATAAATTGGTAGCCTTTATATATACCAACAATAGTCAAGCTGAAAAAACAGTTAAGGATTCTATTCCATTCACAGTAGTGCCAAAGAAGATGAAATATTTGGGAGTTTATCTAACAAAAGACGTGAAAGAGCTCTATAAAGAGAACTATGAAACTCTAAGAAAAGAAATAGCTGAAAATGTTAACACATGGACAAACATATCATGCTCATGGCTGGGAAGAATCAACATTGTTAAAATGTCCATACTACCCAAAGCAATATACAATTTTAATGCAATCACGCTCCCTCCACCCACATCCCCCCTCCCTCCACTCCCTTTCCCCCTTCCCCATATTCTTAGGTTATAACTTGGTTATAGCTTTCATATGAAAGTCATAAGTTAGTTTCATAGTAGGGCTGAGTACATTAGATACTTTTTCTTCCATTCTTGAGATACTTTACTAAGAAGAATATGTTCCATCTCCATTCATGTAAATTTTAATGCACAATAGAAACTTACATGTATTCTACAAAAACACAA
>CAUYPK010057202.1:0-13266 GCA_963574355.1 Loris lydekkerianus | reverse complement strand
ATGAAAGTGTGAGTGATTATAAATTGGTTTCATAATAGTACTGAGTACATTGGATATTTTTTTTCCATTCCTGAGATACTTTACTAAGAAGAATATTTTCTAGCTCCATCCATGTAAACATAAAAGAGGTAAAGTCTCCATCTTTTTAAAAAACTGCCTAATATTCCATGGTATACATATACCACAATTTATTAATCCATTCATGGGTTGATGGGCACTTGGGCTTCTTCCATGACTTGGCAATTATGAATTGAGCTACAATAAACAATCTGGTGCAAATATCTTTGTTGCAAAGTGATTTTTGGTCTTTTGGATATATACCTAGTAGAAGAATTACAGGATCAAACAGCAGATCTAGATTTAGATCCCTGAGTGTTCTCCAAACTTCTTTCCAAAAGGAACGTATTAGTTTGCATTCCCACCAGCAGTGCAGAAGTGTTCCCTTTTCTCTACAATCATGCCAACATCTGTGGTTAGGGGATTTTCTGATGTGGGTTACTCTTACTGAAATTAGATAATAATCTCAAAGTGGTTTTGATTTGCATTTCTCTGATGATTAAAGATGATAAGCATTTTTTTCACGTGTCTGTAGACCATGCTCCTGTCTTCTTAAGAGGAGCTTCTGTTTGAGTCTCTTGCCCACAATGAAATGGGATCACTTGTTCTTTTCTTATTAATAAGTTGAGAAGATATTGGACTTTGGACACAGATCTAGATTTAAATCCCAACTCTTGCAGTACAATAATGCATTCTTTTTAGAACTCAAAGCAAGGTGGCGCCTGTGGCTCAACGGAGTAGGGTGCTCGCCCTATGTGCCTGAGGTGGCAGGTTCAAACCCAGCCCCGGCCAAAAAAAAAAAAAAAAAGAAAGAAAAAAGAAAATAAAAGAAAGGCCCAAGTTACCTAGAACTCAAAGCAATATTCCACAAGAACTAACTGGGGTTCTGTTAGTACTTGGCATTGTTTTAGGTGCAGAGAAAAGAATTCTCCACCCTATAAGCAGAGCAGCAGTCTAGTAGGAGACAGCTCCCATTTCTCTCCTCTCGCAGGGCAGGAAAAACACGGTGTTTCGGGGAAGTGGATCAAGAGACGTCCAGACACCCCAGCAGCACAGCGTGTGTGTGACGGACCCAGTGAGAGATGGGGATAAGCTTCCTAAGCAGCTCCTCTGGGAAGGCTTCTCGCTAAGTGGAACTTTAGGATAAATAGGTGCTCACCAGGAACGTAGTGTTTGTGGGAGGGCATTTCCTTTGTAGGAAAAACATGGCCACGTCAAGGGAGGTGAACAAGATCATGCTCAGGAAACTCTGAACAAAACAGAAGCAGTAAACACAAGTCAGCCAGATCTCAAATAATAAATACTCTGCAAAGTTCCCCTTTAAGAGATGAGTCATTTTTCCTCTAGGATGATGGGGATAATAAGCCTTCAGGGAGGGAGGAAGCACAGCCTCAAAGGAGGTCAAGGATCACTGAGAAGAAAACATGTTCCCTTCTTGGATAGGTTACAGGGACTACGGCTTTTTCTCATAAATTAATAACGTTGGGACCTTGCGAGAAGTGTCATCATGACTTTTTTTTTAAGCAACAGATTACTTACCGTTTCTCTAGGATATGAATGTGAAGAAAGCTATCCACAGGTGCAAGAAACAAGTTGGGGTGAGTTTGGGAGGTAAGCGGTGCAGTGTGTACATATTTAAAAAAAAACCCACACACTCCTTTTCACGTGAGCGATAGAAAGATACTTTAATAAACCTCAACTTTGCATAGTGCACATATGGTGTGTGCATGTATGTGTATGTGTGTGTGTGTGTATATTCACATATATACACACATCTAAAATTCCAATCAGTCTGAATTTCCACAGGCCCCATTAGAGATCAAATGGATTCTTTCCCTCTTCTTACAGTGAGCTCACAGAAAGTATTGAGTAAAGTGCATGCTCTCAGGTGCATGTGGTTAATCAATTTCCCTTTCCACAGTTGAGATTAACTTTCAGGCTTTTGAGAAGCCATCTCATAACGAGTAATCCATGTTTTGGGAAAAAGTGATGAAAACACAGAGCATGAGAGTGATGTTTGACTTAAATGTACATCGTCTCTGCTGTTGGTACACCTAAGAGAGGCTCGGCTGTCACGTAAATCATCCTCTCAGCCTCCTTTCTATCTGACAATTACTAAACATGCTACAGCCTTGTACTATTTATACCTATTCAGCAAGCCTTTAAATGTGAATCACATTTGCTACCGTGGATTGATTTAACTTGGTTAGGACTTAGTAGGATAAAATATTTACAAGGTAGATATTTTGCATTAATGAGTACTAGCTAAAAGTCAAGTATATTTTGAGTTGTGTGAATTTGGAAGAAATTTCTTAATACTTTTAGGCCCCTTTTTTTATATGTATGGGATATGAGTTTTAAGACACCTTCCAACTCGGTTTCATTTAAACTGTTCCGCATTTTTTATCTTGAGGAATGTAAAAAGTCTCGTCATATTCATAATCATATTAGGTGTTTTTTCTTTTTTGTAATTTTTTGAGACAGAGTCTTACTATGTTGCCCTTGGTACAGCACCATGGTGTCACAGTTCACAGCAAACTCCAACTCTTGAGCTTAAGTGATTCTCTTGCCTCGGCTTCCCAAGTGGCTGGGACTACAGGTGCCGACCACAACACCCGGCTATTTTTCTGTTGCAGTTGTCATTGTTGCTTAGCTGGCCCAGGCTGGGTTTGAACCTGCCAGCCTGAGTGCATGTGGCTGGTGCCGTAACCACTGTGTACAGGCATCAAGCCAGATGTTAGGTATTTTCCCACGTTAATCACAGTTATGTTTTGAAAATTACGAGAACTTTTTGCTTATCTGGATTTTCTACATTTTGTATAGCTAACATCTATTTCTTTTGTAAGATTTAAAAAATTGTGGACAAATGGACATAACATAAAATTGACCCATTTTAACCATTTTTAAGTTTACAGTTGAGAGGCAATAAGTACCCTATGGTGCACCTGATGGTGCAACTATCACCACTACTCATCTCCAGAATTTTCTCTTCCTCCCAAACTGAACATGTACCCATTAAATATAACAATAACTCTCCATTCCCCTCTTTCCCAGCCCACAGTAATCACCATTCTGCTGTCTGTATCTGGGAATTTGAATGCTCCAGGTACCTCGTATTAGTGGAATTATGTCACATATATATACGTGTCACATACTATATATAGTATATATATACTATATCTATATATATAGTATCCTCCTGCTACTGGCTTTTTCTTCTTAGCATAATGCCTTTAAGTTTCATTCATGTTGTGTCAGAATTTCATTCCTTTCTAAGACTGAATAATATTTCATTATATGTATCTATGACATTTTGCTTATCCAGTTATCTGTTGATGAATATTTGGGCTGTTTCCATTTTATGGCTACTGTGAATAATGCTTCCACGGACACAGCTATACAAACATCTGTTTGAGTCCCTGCTTTCAGTTTGTTTGGGTATATATTCAGAAGTGGAATTGATGAATCGTATGGTAATTGCATGTTTAATTTTTTGAGGAGCCACCATACTTAATATTTGTTACAAGCATCAGCCAGACTGGTGAATGCTGTCTGGCTTTAATTTTCAAAAGAAGACTCTTGTGTGGCATAGGCTGAGTCCCAAGGGAAGTTGAAATTACTATCTTTGTTGGTAGGTTAGTGCTGCATGGCTACCAGTAGGAAGGGTTTGTTCCAGCACACTGAACTTGTTTTGATGTAGGCTTCGCCGCAATATGGCTTTAGAGACAGATCTATGCATACATCGTAATTTCAAACCACATTCTTTGGTGTTATATGCTGACTATGAAAAATAATAATTGCTCCTCTTTCATTTTCCACTTCCTTAGCTATGCATCTTCTTATTTTAATAACCACCTACAATCTCTTTAATTCCCCAAACATTTACAACCTGAATATTTTTCTGAGGCACGTCTCATTTTTTATAGTTAATCTTGTTGTTAAATGTCATTGGGAAATCTCAGCAAATATTAGTCCTCTGAATATGAGACCTTACAATTTCTCAGGAGGACTTAAGAAAGGACTCTTTTGTCTTTTTTGGATTACTGGCATTACTTTCATAAAACATTTAAACACTCTGTCTAAAGTCCAGCTACATATGTTCAGAGAGGTGTTTTCCTTCAGGTTCACCTTCGTATTAGTTTAGAGCATCTTCTACATGGGGGAGTCTCTGGAAATAGTCATACCCTATGAAACCTTCTTCAGGAATGGAACTTAAATTTCTTCTTTGGTAGTACTGAAGGGCCTGCCAAGCTTACCATTTAGTGTTCAGAAAAGAAGAGACATGAATAAAGAAGACAGGGAGAAGGAGACAATTTCTTTGGTGGGAATTTCACTTTGGTAGTCTATTAAATTATTTTTAATGAGCTATTTATTTTTCACCTTTTACCTTAGCTAGTGTTTTTCAACCTTTTTTTTTTTTTATCTCATGGCACATTTGAATCTATAGTTGAGCATCCATGGCAAACTTAAATGTTGTTGATTAAAAAAAGAATATACTTACTGTGCTTTGAACTTCTCTGAAAAATAATTTTATTAATGTTTTAAAATTTTTCATAGCACACCTAAGATCCTCTCCCAGCACACTGTTCTGCCACAGCACACGGGTTGATAATCACTGCTTCAGATGAAGCCAAGGCAGACGATTTGGTGGGAGATACACATAGGGACTGGAAAAGTATTGGAAAAGGCACATTTTTAAACCTCTGTGGAAAAAGCCATAACCATATCTTCTGGTGAAAAGACAAATGGAAAATCCATGGAAAATTTGTTATTAATAGATTGTCAAAATTCCCCATTAGAGATTGGCACTTTATCATCATATTTTTACACACATTCATCAGTTCATCGGAGAAATTAAATGGCCCCCAGCCTGGTGGAGACCTGGTGCTATGGGCCTGAGAGCTCAGGATGGTTTTAGCTGCTGCTACCCAATCCCCACTGCTCCTGTAGTTTGGGGCAATGGTTCTGCACAGACTCCAGCCAGGTCCCAGGTCTCACAACTCACACCGTGCAGGGGATGTAGCACCCCAGCATTCCATTCTTACCCATGCATTCTCTGATCTCATTGTTTTGTGTATATATTACCCTGTCAACTTCTTCTTCCACACACACTAGGTGTCCTGCATTGCTTCTCTGTGACTTCATGATGTTGGTTCAGAGGAGAGTGATCCATATGTTGGCAGCTGCCTGCATTTTTCACTTCTTTCCTGGGGAGTGGCGTGTTGGCAGCCTGCTTCTTGTCTGCCATTTTTTCTTCTCTTTCATCCATCTCTTAATATTATCATATTGAGGGTTAGGTTCCAGCACTTGAATCTGGGGTGACACCAACATTCAGACTACAGAAGAATGGAAGAGCTGCAATATGCTTTTAAAAGCAGCGATTTAAGAGATCAACACATCCGTTCCTTTTCAACTATTCAGTGAACACCAAATACATTATAGAGTCTATATAATATATTGGGGGTACAATGCTGAGTAAAAAGACATGGTGCCTGCTCTAACAAAGCTTGAAGAGTAATGAGGAAAAAAAATCAACAAATGAATCAGGCTAACTTATGTGTAATTATAAGTTAGATTAATTCTCCGAAGGAAAGGAATACAGTTCAACGCAAGTGCTTGACAAAGGGAGTTGATCAAGTTTGGGCAGCAAGGATGATTTCCCCAAGGAAATCATCTTTTGGATAAAAGATGAGTTGGGTTTACTAGGTAGCATGAAAGTAAGGTAGGGAAAATAAGATGTGAATGTGAATGCTTGTGTTAGTTAGGGAAGGAAGTAGGAAAAGATCCCAAGAAGGTGTCTTTTATGGTGTTGCTTTAAAAAGTGAACAAAAGTTGGGCATGCTTATAATTTGGAAAGAAGGACCCAACAGAGAAGGAGAGGTTGAAGATGCAGGAGAGATGGAGGGAAATAGTTGGGGCAAATTCTTGAAGAAGAGGAAAGTGGGAGTTGGGGGAAAGATGAGATGATGAGAAAGGTAGAAAACACTAGTAAAGATGAGGAGGCACACCTCTTCCTCTGAGCAGAATAAAGGGAAGATGGTGGCTGACACATAACTAAGCATGCAATGGCAGCTCAGCAAGGTCATCTGCTGAGAAGGAGGAGGTTAGGGTTAGGCCAGGAGCTTGCAGCGAACGCTAAGTGAATTCCTGAGGGAGACCACCAAAGGCCAGTAAAAAGTCCACCAAATTGTATTACAGCTCCCATGAAACCAGACCTGAGATTTAGGGAGGGAAACTGGTTAGAGAGTGGGATATACGCCTAGTGGTAAACCACAGTATCCCATTTGGACTAGGAAGGATCAGTGAAGGAGTTAAGAGCTGGCAAGATAATAATTTGTCAGAGAGTGGAGTTTTGGGTTAAGTGTTAGGTTCAAGTGGGACTGTGGGAGGGACTTACTGAAGTGTACTGAATCCACTGAATTGAGGAGATCAGACAGGGTTACTAAAGGTACACCGAAGCTCCTAGAAGAGAGAACAAACAACATAGAGCTTTGAAGGTAGAATTTAAAATGGAATTTTATCATTTATTAAAAGATTTTTTAAAAAATCACATAATGGCAGAGGGTCATGTAGTTATAATTAGATTACAAATATTGTTATATCAATATTTCCTCAAAGTAACAGATGGCAAAAGTTTTCCTTTTCCTTTCTTTTAATTTCAGTTTTCTTGTTTCTGAAATAGCCACACAAAACCACTTCTGTGTGATATGTTGTTGTATTCATATATTAAAATTTAAACCATTGTAGGAGGGAATGATGGGATGATAAACAGATCATAAAATAACATGGAATGTTTGCACAGTGATTTATGCCATATAAAACTACTGTACTTTTTTTTCCCTAGTGTCCTTACTGGTATTGCCTGATGTAGTGGCCAGCACATACTACAGCAGGAAATATGCTGAATGAAGCTACAGAAATCTCAACATTGACATTAACAAAGCTTAAAATTCAAATCATGAAATCAGGAACATAGGCAAATTTGCTTAATATCAAACATGCCAAAATAATGTGGAAAAAAAGAGGAGGTAAAGTTCAGGGTGAGGTAGTCTGGCAGGATATTTATAAGGTAATGTACATAGATGGAAATAGAAAGGAGAGAAACAGAAGAAGAAAAATAGTTATCCTACTTCTTATCAGCCCCTGCTCAATTGAGAAAAAGGCTGAGGCTCCTTATTCGGCAATAGCCTTATTGTTTTAGTATTTGTTACTTAGTGATCACCAGAGGGTTTGGCCAATATAATTCACTAACTTCCCACAATAAAATATGTCACATTTACAATTTTTTCCTTTTTCTGACATTTGAAAAAACATGCTGATGTTAGTTCTCTTTTCTACCAATTCTAGTTCAAGGTGAAGAGCAGTATCACATCTGAATGAGTCTAGCCATGCTTGTGAGTTGTTTTCTCTCTCCTGAGACACCATTGCGCAGGAAGTTATCTATGCTTTTATTTTCATTGTTGTCATTTTATCTTATTACAGATTTAATTGTCCTATTCAAAAAGTCTGAATTTCTTGGAGGGTTTGCTTTTCCTAACTTCTGTGCTTGGTGATACAATGTGTGTGTGTGTGTGTGTGTGTGTGTGTGTGTGTATAAGAAGCTGCCACTAACCTCTACAGCTAGGTGGGCAGAATATATCCACAGACTTCTTTTTCAGAGAAGAGCCTCATGAATGCCCCACTAATTTCTGAAATGTAAGGTGAGTAGGCATTTATGGCCCTGGAGGAAGGGTATGACAGAACTTTGCACAGCTTTGAAAGTTCCTTCTCTTCAGATCCCATGGTCTGATAACAGCTGGCTTCAGGGCATGAGACCAGTGCAGTTATACCGAATCTCTTGCTCAGAAGGGCCCCTGACTTGGGGAGTCATTGTCATGAAATTCTTAATAATTTTGTTTTAGAATCTGTATTTTGTAAGTGAAGTCCGATGGGGCAATGGACTGTCTGATGGCCAATGGCTTGTAGCCTTTGCTGCCCTGGTCCCTGCTCCTGCCACTTCCCCAGTGTGGATTCCTGGCTGTCTGCCGTCTATTCTCTAGCCTTTCCGGGCCGCTTCCTCCCTGCTTGTGCCCAGTGACTGTTGCTGTCTTTTGCTTGAGAGTACAACGAGGTTGTGTTGGAGGGGAGGGTGCTGGGGGTTGGAGGGGCAGTTTTCTGCCACTGCCCTTTGCCCCTAATGGAGGCCTGAGCATAAATATGGGTGGTTTAGGGTCAATAAAGCCACATAGTGTCTTGGGGCAGGGCAAGGTGGTGGCTTTCCCTACAACAGGTTGGCAACCCTATGTTACACAGATGAGCTGGCTGGGCAGAGCCTTTGGCCCACCCCATCCAGGTACGGAATACATCTTGGCATAGAGGTTTCGGTTACTCACCCACCATGGGTTTGCATAGTGGGCTGTGGTGACATAAGAAGGGGAAATTGACCTCTCTGACCCTGGCTGGGACAAGGCCTTTCATCTGGTGGCTGTAGGGAGGCAGACCGCATAAGTGAGTGAGCCACATTTGCAGAGTCACAGGTGAGGTCTTTACTCATTCTAGAAGGATCCCCAGGCCAGAGAGAGCAAGATATCAAGTATCACATAACCATGGCACATTAAGAGAGGACCATGGACAAAAGGAAACAGTTTTATAATGTAGTACTCTTTTACTGATACTTTCCCCCTGAAAAGCAGCACTTTTCAGGGGGAAAGTGTCAGTAAAAGTACTACATTTTCATTTTGCGTGGAGCTTTGTAAATTATGTATCTGGCCTTGTCTGCAGAGCTTGTTACTGGGTGTTTTCAGGCTAATGAATCTTCTAGGACAAAAGTGTACTTGACTGGCCTCTGGTGGAGGTAAGGACCCCAGGTCCACATAGCAACAAAAGTTGTGGGTTAAAGAGGACTGTTTAGGGCCTAGGACAGACACCATCCATTCTGCTGGCTGTGGCAGGTAACAGCCAGCATCAGAGAATGTGGAGTGGAGAGGCCTGCAGACAGGTGCTTGCCTTGAGCAATCTGTTGTGTGGGAGGAGGCAAATGATTCCTGCAACTCAGCCCAGATGGTGTTGCTATGTCAGATACAAATTCAGTATCACAATATTATTCGAGACAAATCCAGCTTGATTGTGAGAACGTCTTTGTATAAATCTTCAAACATAGTGTATATAAACAAAACACGTGAAGAAGCCATGCCTGAACTGAGGGCCGCAGGTTTGCAAGTGGTGGGTGGGAGCTGGTTCTAGCAAACTACTCGTAAGTAGCTGAGGCTGCCAACTCCTCCGGACTCAGCACCCTGGCCTAATTTACATGTTTTCTTGGGAGGTGGAGGAATGGCTGAACATCTGAGTAGGAATTTGAACTTATACTGAAGTGTGGAGTTACGCAGTTTGCCAATACATGTTGGAAAGGACTCTGCAGCCGCGTAGGCACCCATCCCGCTGTGAGCACGGACCAGGTTATCAACAGCGCCATCTAGTGACAATTAAGGAAACAACGGCTGTACTGGGTCAAGGAAGTTTCTTGATTTCTCCCTCAGCTAGGCATTGAGTGAATATTCAGCCTCTGGGTTTCGGAGCAGGAAGGGGTAGATCTCAAAAGAAAGATACTGGACTTTCTAGTAGCACAGGCAAGTGAGAGAGAGAGTGATTCAATGGAAAAACACAAGATGTGAGCAAGTATACATTTCAAACCAGTTATAAGGGACATTCTAGTTACATTGCTACTGAATTATGTTTTGATTAAAAGCCACAGGTGTTGAAAGCAGAGACCTTTCATTTAAGTTTTCCTCTTATTTATGTAAATTTAGTAGGAATATTTCAGGAGGAGTTCAGATTAGTTTCAACTTTTAGTAAATTTTTTATGCGTTTATAGCCAGATATTGACTTGTAACAACACTCTTCGGTGTATGTTACAGTTGATCTTCACCAAAGGGCCACGAAGTGATGTGTTCAAAGTGTGTTGAGCAGTAAATGTCTATGGAGTCTGGCACCATTCTAGGCTAAGTATGTGTATTGGGTATCTTAGTTGGCACTTAAATTCATCGTAGGAGTTCTCGAGTTTTCAAGTTCAGAGAAGGCAAAGGAATAAAAATATGATAGTCCTCTTGTTTATTCATTTACTGAACAAATATTATTGAGTATGTGCCACCTGCTCATGTAGATGCTAAAATACAATAACAAATAAGATGTTTATGCCTTTTGTTTTCATGGAGTTTGTAATTTATTAAGTTGGTGCAAAAATAATTGCAGTTTTTGCATTGTTGAAATTTCCTGTTTAATACTGGGATACATTCTTGAATAAACATAATTATGTTATACATACATCATTATAATGTGCGTTTCTTGCTTTATTTTTTTTGCTAATGACTTATTACCTTCTGTTTATTTTATGTTTATTTTGGCCTATGGACATGATGTTAGACAAAAAGCAAATTGGAGTGATGTTCTTATTTGAGCTCAAAATGGGCGGTAAAGCAGCAGGGACAATTTGCGAGATAAAGAATGCACTTGGCCCTAGAACTGCTAATGAGCACACAGCGCAGTGGTGGTTCAAGAAGTTAGTATGGTAAGAGCTTGTAGGCAAACCCTCCACACTAAAAATTAACATCAATTGTGCTGAAGGTTCAGTGAAGGAGAAGCATAAAGTGTTGTGAGAACATGATGTGAGGATGAAACCCGATCCCTGAGAAAGAGACATTGAAACTGAGACTTCTGAGACTTGAATGATGAGTAGGAGGTATACAAGAAAGCGTGAGGGATGGGGCAGGGAAAAACACTTCAGGCAGAGGAAAAATGGCACGTGTAATGGTTGAATACAGTGGACTGGAAGCAGGTTTCAGGGCCATGTCTCACTGGACCAAGGGGATGGGAGTGAGCAATGAAGCTGGAAAGGAGGTTGGGTCTAAATCATCTAAGGCCTTGAAGGTTGTGTCCTTGGTTTAGCCTTTTATCCCCAAAATGATGTACCAACATTGAAGGATTTTAAGCTGGTAAGTGCCATGATCAGGCATTAAAAATAAAAATCCCTTTGGTTTCAGTGAATATATGAGAAAATAAACATGAAAAGCATTATTTGAAGACATAGGACTTCCGTAATTAACTACAGCACTAGATACATCAGGAAGTAATGATCAAGTCAAATCGTTATTTTGCGTGTATTAAGGGGGATAATAAGGGTTGGTGGGTGTGTCATCAGATAAAATTTTAAGTTTTTGTTATCACACAAGTAAAAGGAGTAAATTCTTCATCCTTTTTTAGTGTTATTAATGTCAGAAGCTGACAGATTTAAAAAGATGATGTTCTGCAAGGACAAAGGCTGTCATATTTATATCTTACTTCCAACATATAGGCTAGTTAAACTGTCTTGAGAGTTTAGTAAATCGGTTTGTATTAAAGGATACTTTTCTCTTGGGTTGATTTTTGGTTGTAAAAAGATCTTGCGTAGGTAGGACTTATTATTTTTTCCCATTGGTAATGTGATAGACTTCTTATAGAAAGATTTATGTTATCCTGCGTACTATACAAGTAATAGGTATTATTAATACTAGTTCTGGTGCTACCAAAAATATGCTAAAATTTTATTGTCAAACTCTCTCTGCTCACCCACTCACACACAAACACACATTTTTTCATTTATTCCTTACAAAACCTCGGTGAAGTAGAATATATACTTTTATTATCCTCTTTTTAAAGATAAGTAGACTGAAGCACAAATAGTTAATTACTTTACCCCAAATCATTACTGATGATATAGCCAGAATATGAAACAATATTGTATTCTGGAGTGATGTTTCATAACTATTACATTATACTGCCTTCCAAGATGAAAATTAAAATTTTTAATTATGGGAAAAATAATAAATTTATCAAATGTAGTATGAAAATTATTTTGCTTTAAGAAAACATAATATGGAGTAATAATAATCCCCAACTGTGCAAACTTTAGAAATGTTTATTTGACCTGTAGTAGAACTCTTCCAGTCTAGTATCCGTAATATGTAAATAATTTCTACAAATCAATAATATAAAGACAATCCAATTTAAAACTGGTGAAGGATTTGAACAAGCATTTCTCTAAGAAAGTTATAAAACTGACCAATAAGCATGTGAACATATACTCAACATCATTGGTCATCAGGGAAATGCATATCAAACCACAATGAGCACTGCTTCAATGCACTAAAATGGTTATAATTTAAAAAGCAAAGACACAACAAAAGTCAGTATTGGGGAGAGAAACTGAAACTCTCCTACATTGCTCAAGGGAACGCAAATGGTACACTCCCTGTGGAAAACACTTGGGCAGTTAATTCAAAAAGTTACGGAAGGGTGCAGGTGAAGTTTACTAAGGGTAGAGTATAAGGGTTTGAACACAATGATTAAGAAAATGCCATGAAGGCTATGTTAACCAGTTTGGTGAAAATATTTCAGACTGTATATGGAACCAGCACATTGTACCTCACGATTGCATTATTGTACACAGCTATGATTTAATTAAAAAAAAAAAAAAAAAGTTAAACTTGGAGTAACCATGGCTCAACAACTCTGCTGTTAAGAATGTACTCGGAGAACTGAAAACATATGCTCAATGGGCTCACACAAAAAGCTATACACAATTGTTCACAGCACTGTTATTTATAATAACCAAATACCGCAGATAACCCAATGTCTACCAACTAATGAATGGCCAACCTGTGGTATATTCACACAATGAAAAACTTACTTGGCGTATGCTGCAACAGGGATGAATCTTGAAAACACAATGCTTGAAAGACACAGCCAATAAAGGCCATGTGTGATTCCACTTACATGAAATGTCCAAATGGGCAAATCCATAGAGACAGAAAGGAGATTATGGGTAGAGAAAATTTGGGATAAATTGCGAATAAATATGGGAGAATGGGTAAGAGGGGAATAGAAAAGTTCTCAGATTGATATCAGTGATGATTGCACAAGGTAGTGAATATGCAAAAAATCATAAAGTATTCACTTTAAAATGGTGAATTTGAAAGGTACATCTCTCTTAAAATGTTATTTATTTATTTATTTATTTATTTTTTTCCTGGCAGGACCCTTATTTTATTTTTTTTTCTTTTTTTTTTATTATAGATAAAAATATGCACCATAGATGTGGCCCAACCCATCACCCTCCCTCCACCCAAACCTCCCCCCTCCCTTCCCCTTCCTTGGTCCTTTCCTCATAGTCTTGTGCTATAGTTGGGTTATAGCCTT
>CAUYPK010057201.1:0-38521 GCA_963574355.1 Loris lydekkerianus | reverse complement strand
GTCCCTCCTCAGAAGCAGCATAACAAAATCCAAACTTGGCAAAGAGCCACAGTATACAAAATAATGATAAGAGGCAAAGAGCCGCATTCATTTTGGCCGGGAGCCGCATGCGGCTCGAGAGCCGCGTGTTTGCCACCCCTGCACTTGCCTAACATATTGGAAAGAAAAAGGAAAATTTAAATACATATGACTGAATTATTTCTTTGTACCTTTTGACTCTTAGTTTACTAAGTTTTTGGGGGGGAGGATTATTCTTGCCCTAGAATATTTTTTTTTTTTTTTTTAGAGACAGAGTCTCACTTTATCGCCTTCTATAGAGTCCTATGGTGTCCCAGCTCACAGCAACCTCCAACTCCTGGGCTTAGGTGATTCTCTTGCCTCAGCCTCCTGAATAGCTGGGACTAAAGGTGCCCGCCACAACGCCCAGCTATTTTTTGTTGCAGTTTGGTTGGGCCTGGGTTTGAACCTGCCACCCTCAGTATATGGGGCCGGTACCCTACCCACTGAGCCACAGGCACCACCCACCCTAGAATTTCTTTAAGAGCATAGGCTGTTATAATTTCTTATAGAATGGTTTTTTCTAGTGCTGAAATATTTTCTCTAATCAAAACCTTGAGTGAAACTCAATATAAAAGCTGCAGGGGTGTCTAACATCTGGGTTATAAACTGAGGACTTTTTTGCTTGTCTGTGGTGGCTGACATCACAAATTATGCATAGACCTTTCTTTATGCTCATCAGCTTTCTTTAGTGTTTATATTTAATGTGTGGCCCAAGATAATTGTTTTTCTAATGTGGTACAGAGAAGCCAAAAGGTTGGACACCCCTGCAGGAAAACTGTATTAACGATTATATTGTGTTCAGAATTTATGTGGAATGATTATGTGAATACCATTTTTTCACTTATCTCTAGACTACTTTCTTTGGCAATGTCTTAGAACTACTACAACAAAACTCAAAGTTATATGATTACTTCTCTTGGCAGTGTTCATATGTATTAATCACTGCTTTAGAAATGAACTTCTAAATTTTTTTTCTTTTTTTAGAGACAGAATCTCACTATGTCACCCTCGGTAGAGCACTGTGGCTTCACAGCTCACAGCAACCTCAAACTCTTGGGCTTAAATGATAAAAATTTATTTTTATAGAGACAGGGTCTTGCTATGTTAACCAGGTTGGTCTTGAACTGCTGTCAAGCAATCCTTCCATGGCCTCCTAAAGTGCTGGGATTATAAGTGTGAGCTACTGTGCCCACCCTAGAAATGACCTTATAATTGACATAACAGCAAAGAAAAGACGGAGATTCTGACCACTTGAGTATTAGAGCCAGAAGGGATCTTCCTGATCATCTTGCTCTTGTTCTCTTATTTTTTGAGACAGAGTCTCACTTTGTCGCCCTTGCCATGGTGTCATAGCTAAGAGCAACCTCAAACTCATGGGCTCAAATGATTCTTTTGCCTCTGAGTAGCTAGGACTACAGGCACGTGCTACAACACCCGGCTATTTTTAGAGAGAAGGTCTCACTCTGGCTCAGGCTGGTCTTGAACACCTGAGCTCAGGCAATCCACCCACCTGGGCCTCCCAAGTGCTAGGATTACAGGCGTGAGCCACCACACTGGGCCCTTCTTGCTCTTATTCTATGGGAAGGAAAGCTGAGGTTAGAGGAGTGCACGTTCACCTGGCTTGCATGGTAGAAGTGGAAATGGAGCTTGGGTTTCCTAGTTTCAGCTTTTAATCTTTGAGCTACCTTTGAGTCCAGGTGGGCAGGCCAGAGAGGAATGCTGATAGAGTCTAATGGTGGTGAGATGTTGTTTAGCTTTTCCACTTCAGTATATTACTGTCCAGAACAGAGTTTTCAAAATATATTATGAATTTTTTTCAGTATATTACTACTGAACAGTTCAAGAGAGGAAGCCACATGTAACCAGAGCAACGGAAGGGTTGCCTGGAGGCCTGATTTGCCTTTTTTTTTCCTGCCCACATCATCATAAACCCTTCCCTTTCTAAGTCTCAGTTCCAGATGCTGATTCCTTTAGGCCTCTGTATGAATGCTAAGGATGTGTATAATTGTTAAAGTGTGATTAAGTCAAGGTGAGCCTGAGATATTAATTGCCTGCCTCCTTCAGGACTACCTTTCCCGGATCAGCGGAGTATTAGTTGAAGTGACATGTACATCTTCTGGGCCTCATCCTTCTGCCTGCCCCTTCCCTCTTCCCACAGTCTGGAAAATGGATATGGAATTACCCACTAGAAAAGTATAATACTTGGGGAATGGCAGAGCAGTAAGACAGAAACCTGGCTGGCTTTGGGAAAGAGCTGCCCACCCTTTCTGGCCTGCCTATTAACAGTAATTGGATCTTATCTGAGGCACCTCTTGTGGGGCTCTTTGTTGCAGAACTTCAGCCTCTACCCCAAACTAATATAAACGAGAGGCCCAGAAAATGTTAAATATTAACCTTCTGAATAGTTTTCGCTCATCTATCCTGTAGTACAGGAATTGGTAAGTGTACTTGCAGATCTGGTGTCTGTAGTTGTCCGTGTTCCTTCCTTAAACAGAAACACTGAGTCTTACTCAGCTTCAACACCACTGTAGACGTGGTCTGAGGGGTTTCGGCACCTTCCTCTTTATGCCTGTCTAGTCTTTAATGCACTGTGTATTCTCTTCTAAGCCACCTACAGACTTTGATTGTTAGAGTTGTACTTTCACAGTGACTGAAGTGGGTTTGGGGATTTGAGGGGGGGAGGGGTGAGAAGCTATTTCAAATATTGAGTGTTCTTTTCTAACTCAGGTTTATGTCTCCACTGTATTGCTAATCTGGAAGATAGTTTGAGCTCCTTATTAGGACAGACTCACTTGAGAGAGCATAGAAAACCAAATAAAAGGACCAAGTGTTTTCACTGCATAGGGATGTCTGCCTTAAGAGAACTGATTCTAAAAGATTCTAACTAGTGGCCTTAGGTATAAGATTGGCAAAACTTTTCTGTATCTCATTCTTAGTTCATCTTTTCTCATTAAAACACAAAGACAGAAATTTCAGGTTAGAGTAATCCCTACCCTTCCCTTTTTATTTATAGTCTTACTCCCAGAGAAAGTCACTGCCAACATTTTGGTTCTTTTCTGTAAATTTTTTGGTATACTGTGTATATAATTTTGCATGTTCATTTAACATAAGCATTGTTATATGCTTATAAAAACTTGTTATTAAAACTTTCATGGCCATATAATGCATTGGGTGTGCTGTGGTTTATGTAACCATTGTACTCTTACAGCTATGGGCATTGAAAGGAATTTAAAAGTTTGGGAACTTCAGAATGGTTTTGGATTTGTTTTCTATTTTTGTTATTTTGAGACAGAGTCCTGGGTCAAGTGCTGTGGCATCATCATAGATCACAGCAATGTCAAACTAACTCTTGGAATTAAGCAATCCTCTTGCCTCAGCCTCCTGAGTAGCTAGGACTACAGGTGTGTGCTGCTATGCCAGGCTAGTTTTTCAGTTTTTAGTAGAAACAGAGTCTAGCTCTTGCTCAGGCTGGTTTCAAACTCCTGAGCTCAAGCAATCCACCCACCTTGGCCTCCCAGAGAGCTAGCATTATTGGGGTGAGCCATCATGTCTGACCTTTAGTCCTGGATTTGAATCCAGCTCTAACCTATACTAACAGAATGACAGAAGGCAAGGTCCTTAACCTCTCTAAGCTTTGGTTACTTGATGAAAATAGTGAAAATAATTTGCAATATTCAGGATTATGTTAAGCGTTCAGGAAAAAGTCCAGTAGATGTGAGGCGCTCTAAGTGTCAAATAGTATTTACATTGTTTACATTTTTCCTGTGGCACTCAGAATACTGCAGTGAACATCTTTGCTCTATCTTTTGAATTGTTTTCTTAAACTAGATTCCTAGAAATTAAAGAGTCTGAACATTGTCAACATTTTTCAGGGTCACTATCACCAGACTGCTTTCTGATAGGGTTGTTGTAGCTAACATTAACACTAACAATAGAGGTAGAAGTCTGTATAATTTATTTTACAAACTGAAATATAACTTGTTGCAGTTAACAATTTGTTTTCATGTTGTCTATTCCTGTGGTGGGTAATGTGTGAATTTGTGCTGGTGAATAGGGGTGCTCTTACAATCATATGTGACTTTTTATCCTCCCCCATCCTCCCTACCTGCCATGGGCTCCCACTCCTACCCCACCACCATCATATTTGATTATAAACAAGGACCCACACTTACATTAAATAAGGTAATAAGGTTTCAGGCTTCTTTCTTTTTTTAAGTTAAAAGTACCTGTGGCAATGGCTGAGAACTGCCCACATTTAAAAAAATAATAATAATTTGTTTCCAGCCAAAATAATAATAATTTGTTTCCAGCCAATTTAAAATGGGTAAAACTATTTAATCACATTCCTTACCTTGTTCTGACTTATAAGGGAACTGTACACTTTATTGCAGTTTGAACAAGATATATGAAATATGTGTAGGTAAATGTAAAATGAGATCTGAGGTAGGTTCTCTCATGGTAATTTTATCATTTTCCTATAGATGTTGACAATTTATAAAATACTACCAGAGATTTTTTCCAAGTGACTTTATGTGTAGGGAAAAAGGAATATTTGTCAGAGGGGAAAAAATGTAGTGGAACAGGAAGGAAAGGGAGGGATACTATTTTGCTACTCCAAAGTAATTGATAGAGGATTCTTTTGGTGGGAGGAGTGAAGGGGAAATTTTTGCAGTTGTTTTCCATTCTCACTTTAAAGAATTATCTTTCATTTAAAATCATCTGGGGTTTTTTGTCAGAGGTTCCTCTTTTTTTGATGAAAAGTACTGAGGGGAATTTGAGAGTCAGTCCTTGATTGGAGCCCAATAGTAGTTACTGACTTCTAGTTATCACATGCAGAGATCATAGGGTTAAGATGGGAACCAGGAACCTGCGTTTTAACAAATTCCTTACATGGCTGGGTCCAAGCAGATGGACCTTAAACCACAATTTAAGAAATGACTCTTAGAACTTTTGTACTGCAATCTTTTACCTGAAGATACAGTGAAGATGATTCAATAGGGCAGATGAGAGACAGGTGTTTGCTGTGCCTCCCTAGTGTATTACCCTTGTACCAAAGGTGTTTCTTTCCTATGTTAGTGGTTCTCAACCCTGCCTGCACACTAGGATCGCTAGGGAGCTTTACAAGAAAATACTAACATTTGCAATTCAGCTCCAGAAATTCTCATAATTTTTCTAGCGTGGAGCCTCAGTGACCAGGTGATCCTGATGTACTATCTGCTGGGGAGCAGGTGCTTTAAACTGAGCCTGACTCTAGCCTGTTTTTCAACCTTTTTTTTTTTTGCTCTTTTTTTTTTTTTTTTTTTTTTTTTGGCCAGGGCTGGGTTTGAACCCGCCACCTCCAGCATATGGGGCTAGCGCCCTGCTCCTTGAGCCACAGGCACAGCCCACAACCTTTTTTTTTTTTTTTTTTAATCTCACGGCACACTTGAACTCTTAGTTAATCTTCCCTGGCACACTTAAATTATGTTGATTAAAAAAAAAAAAAGAAAAAAAAAGGAATATCCTTACAGTGCTTTGATCTTTTGAAAATAATTAATGATCTTTGTAAATTTTCGCAACACACCAAAGCTCCCCTCACAGACGCCAGTTGAAAAGCACTGCTCTAGATGTTTCTTGGTCCTATTGCAGCTCAGTGTATGCCTTTTGCATGTTCCCAAGCCAATTAATGTCTTAATAGAGTTTAGGTATAAACTGGAACCTTTGCTATAGTATTCTGCAGTGAAGAGCATTGTAGAGAAAAACATTGATTAAAAATGGCAACTGGCTCATGCCTGTAATCCGACTGAGACTCAGGAGGCTGAGGGAGGAGGATCATTTGAGACCAGCATAGGCCACAGAGATACTGTCTCAAAAAAGAAAAAAATTGTTAATGTGTTACTTTTGAGAAACTGATGAGATTATTCACCAGACTACTCTCCTGTAGCCAGGTGAGTTTAATTCCCTCCTAATCACTTCAATTTTTTAAAATCCATTTAGCCTTTTTTTCCTTTTTGTTTCAGACATTCCCACTTTGTTTTTATTTCAAACATTTTCTTTCCTTTGGAGAGGGTCAGTTTATAGGCCTCAGGAAATCACTGGTTCAACCTAATACAGTAGAACCTTTGTAGGTTGACCACCCCAGGAGCTATAACAAACTGGTCAACATACAGAGGTGTCAATGTGAGGAACTAGGCCTGTTGTACTGATACGTACATATGGTGCATATCCAGTCTATAAAAATTAGGTCAACTTGAGGTAGTCAATATAAGGAGGTGGTCAGCTATGGATGTTCTACTGTATTTTATCTAAAATCTTGTTCCTCTGCTGGGAAACTCATTCTGTTCACCAGAAAAGGCTCTGATTGGTTATTAGTTTTGTTTTTCCTCAAATTGAATTCCAATCAAAGGGTAAATATTTGCTACTGCCAAAGTAGAACCTTGAAGATGCAGCCAGAGGCTGGTGTCTTTATAGGACAATAAATTGGATGTAAGGACTTTCCATTGGGTCAGTTTCAGGGGAAAGAATCTGGGATGGAAAATCCTGACTATGGAAGTTTGGCGTCAAGATGGTTCAAAAGGACAAGTGGTAGACAGGTAGGAGACAGGTGCTTGTTGTACTAGGATCATCTGTCTCTTCTTGGTCCACTGCCGTACTTGCACCACCGATGTCCACCATGGACTCTCTTCCTTACATTACTGGAGGCCAGGGAGGGGATGCCAGCAGGGATAGGATCTGTTGAATGGTGCAGCAGCAATGTCTGATAATGAATTTTGGTTTTCCTTTTCTACACTGTGATTCTCTTAATACTTCCAAATGTTTGCTACCTCATGTTGGCAGCCAGGTATGTCAGTGTGACTTGAGGATTACAAGGAAGACTCTTTCTGTGTTTAGGCAAACACAAAGTGACATAGGAGGGTGTGGGAACTGTTTTCACACACTATCCTATGAGAAATTGGTACATAATGGCAGGAAGGGACAAGATAGCTCTTTAGAGCAGTAGTCTAAAGCTCAGAAAAGAGATAATTAGGCTTAGTGGCAATCAGGCTTCGCAAACATGCCCAAGGGAAAGAATTGGCTAACCTATAGCCACACAGGGTGGAAACTTGAGGTATTTTGTTTGGCTCTTACTGGCTACCACTTTGGAAACATTGGATTATACCCGTATCATTAAATTCTGTTCACTTAAAATATTGGTGTTCTATTGTTTGTAATAACAAACTCTATCATATGCTTCTGTGCATAAATTGTTATTCATTTTCCCACTGTTGCTGGCTCATGATCCAGCACCAATACTTTCCTATAAAATAAAGTGAATGGGGCGGCACCTGTGGCTCAAAGGAGTAAGACGCTGGTCCCATGTACCAGAGGTGGCGGGTTCAAATCCAGCCCTGGCCAAAACTGCAAATAAATAAATAAATAAATAAATAAGCTGTGCTTTAAAAAAAATAAAGTGAATGCCTAGGGATTGCCCCCGTCAGTTTTGTGAGGTTGCAGTCCATCTTTTCTCAGTTGTATCCACCAGGTGGCGCCAGTGTCACACTGAGGACCCACACAGACCACCAGGCTGGTATATTTTTTCCCACTTGGGGTCACTTAAGGATTACCTGACTTCCTTTTTTTTTTTTTTTTCTTCTTCATCTAAGCAAATCACAGATTCAAAGGAATTATTTCCCATTACATTTGACAGAGGCTCTGGTCTTTTTTTGGATCCTGAAGGCTAAGACATGTGCTTTAGGATTTTTTTCATGAGTTGACCCCATGCTATTTGTGTTCAGGGGTTTCTGCTGTCACAGAACACTTCCTGACCACCAGCCTTCTCCTGGGCCTGGCACTGGGGACTTCTCTGTGCAGAGAACTTCCACACATGTCAAAATTGCATTTATGCTAGTTGCCATGCTCATTAACATCTGTAGCACTTGGAATACTTTCTCTCAGTCATTTCCTTTGATTCTGCCTGGCTCTGAAAGCTCGCATCTGAATGAAATGAGGTGGAGTATGGTGTTAGCGAATCACTTCTGCCTGCTAGTCTTTTCTGCTGCTCATGCTGATCCCCGCACTTACGGCATTGCCTTCTGAGAGCATGTTGGCGATTCAAGGAATGGCCCTCAACTGACTTGCCCACTTGGGGGTGGGTATGGGAGCTGGAGGGGGTTCAGAACAGTATGTGGGCTTAGCCCAGCGGTTCTCAACCTGTGGGTCACAACCCACAGGAACTGTATTAAAGGGCCGTGGCATTAGGAAGGTTGAGAACCACTGGCTTAGCCCAATAGTGAGTCAATAATCATGGCTCATGGTTACTTATTTGAAGAGCAAAAGTGATGACTGGGCACCCCTAGTGACAGTCTTCCAGAATCTTTTCTCTGGCCAAGTGGCTTTGTGCGGTTTTAGATTAAGAGATACCCGATTAGGAAACTGACCAGACAAGATCTGGTTTTTGCCTTCTGCTTTTCTCCAAAGAAGACCTTGGGGGTGGAAGCTGGAAGAAACTTGAGTCCCTTTTCAAGTCTGGTATAATTTAAAACTGAAAAACACTCATTTGGCCTCTACCACTTAACATTTGTAATTAACCATATCAACCCCTGTTTAGGGACCTGCAATGGCCTTTATTACCTTAAGTCCAGACCAATTTGGGCATTAGGGCCTTCTAAGATTTGCCCCAGTCTTCCTATTCTTTCCCTTATTCATTAATTCATCTTAAACCTGACTCCTCACTTCCCTTCTTACGTAATAACAATGGATAACATTTATTGATTCTTTGCTGTGTCAGGTGCTGCTCTAAGTGTTTACCTGTCTCAACTCAGTCCTCATAACTTCAGAAGGTAAGTTTTAGTGTTTCCATTTCATAGATAAGGAAACTGAATCACCAAGAAGTCAGTGAGTTGCTGCAGATCACATGTCTAGCACACAGGGAGCCAGAGTTCGGGTCCGGGCACTGATCCTCCATTTGTAGTTCATTCTCACTGCTCCTGCCTTCTGGAAGACCTTCGCACCTTCCCTTTGCTTGTTGGGATTCCACCCCTCCTTAGGGACCTGGCCTCTTTTGTCGGGCTGTGGGAATACCATGCTTTTGAATGCTAGCAACAAGTCAGATATTTTATATTGTCTCATGCAAGAGCCAATGTTATCTTTGTTGTAGATAAGTAATCTGAGGCCCAGAGAGGTTTAAGTCCAAGTACCCCAGGTTGAGTTGGGCCTCTGTGTTCAGCCCCAGAACCTGTGGTTTTCTACTCTGCTTCTCTGCCCCTGGGAAAGACTCCCAGAATATCACTCTTTGTCCTGTCCTTACTCTTCATAATGCTGCCCTTAATTTATAAAAACTGCTTCATGACCTTTTCCCTCTTGTGTTGCCAGGTAGATCAAATTCTCTCTCATTGAATCGAAAGTGTCTGTGGCTATGCTTCTTTTTCTCTCCCCACCCTGTGGACAGTGGGCTACAACTAACATTAATAATTAGTTCCTTTTTCATACAATGAGGAGGGAGTCTGTCAGCTTAACCTGACAACAACAAAAATCCTCTGCGGAGACGGAAACCCCAAATAGAGAGACACCTGGTGACTTTTAACCCCAAGCAGGAATTATTATTTCATGGTCTTATGCAGGACAGGATGGAAGACCAGGACCACTTTCAATGGGAATATATAGCTTTTAGCTTCTTCAAGAAAACCTTGACCAAGATGCAAGCATGATTTTGAGCATATGGGCCCAAAGCTCCAATTTGCTATGGCTGAGTTTTCAGTGTTAGAGTGGACCGACACTTGCACAGAAATATGTAAATTCATCATGGTTATTTTTGCAGCATTGGAGTTGGCAAACTTCCAAGTCAAGAACTCTCTGCCTTTGCAGTATCGGTTATTTGAGGCTGGGTGACTCACTTTGTGTAACATCCTCTTGTTTTCCTCCTTTTCCTGCCCTGGGCCCCCTCCCACCCAAGGGGATTGGCAGGGGCAGGGAGGGTTATGAAACTCAAGCTGCTATTGGTAGCACTTTTCAGTTGTGTTAGCATTGTGTTAGGAAGCTGCCTTGACCTCCTCTTTCCCCCACTAAGTAGGTTGCTTCCCTCTTCTGTGTCCTGCAAACCTTGTTTCTTGCTTTATTATGACATTTAACTGCCTGTATTTTATTCACCTGCTTACATGTCAGTGCCTCTTGCTGGGTAGAGCTGGGTGTTTAGGGCAGCTCTGGTTTTGTATCTTCAGTACCCGTGGCAAGTCTGCCCTAGAGAGGGTGATTCAGTAAACGTTTGTTGAGCTAGATAGAAGAAAGGAAGGCTAGACGGATGGATGGATGAATGAATTATCACCACAATTTCTGTGAAGTAATTTTAGATATCAGCTAGCATAGCTGGGATGAGGAGTTAGGATTTGTTAGCTAGGCAGCTTTTATTTTTTGGACAAGAGATCTTTATATCCTGAAAATTAGGCCACAGAAGCAGACAGGTCCTAAGCCTCATCTTTCTCTTGAAGGAGGATTTGTGTTTTTCAGATTGAAGCTATGTCAGCTTAACCCAGAACTACCCTGGGTTAAGGAGGAAATCTTCCTCACCACTGCTGTCCTTCCTTCACTGTACCAATTCACTCGGAGATACAGCAGCAGTTTCCATGTGTGCCAGTCTGTGCCTTGATACTTTGCATTCTTTATCTCTACCTCTCTGCAAGGCAGAAATAATTATTTTCCTCTAAGGAAACAGATTCAAAGAAGTGAGGTAACAATTCAACCATAATAATCAAATAATTCAATACTCTACTTTCAATAATGGATATAACACCCAGACACAAAATCAGTAAGAAAGAAGAAGACTTGGAAAACACTAAGTTTATAGGTTTTTGGACCTAACAGGTATCTTTAGGACACAGCACCCAATCATGGCAGAATACACATTTTCTTAAGTGTACATTGAACATTCTCCAGACCTTACACTAGGCTGTAAAACAAGCCTCAATACATTTAAAAAGACTGAAATCATACAAAGTATGTTCTCACAATGGAGTGAAATTAGAAAACAATAACAGAAAGAACATTGGGAATTGACTTGACAAATATGTAGAAATTAGAAAGTATGCTACTAAACAGAGATAAAGAAGAAGTCACAAGGGAAATTAGAAAGTACTCTGAGATGAATGAAAATGGAAACACAATATAGGAAACATTATGGGGTATAGGTAAAGCAGAACCGAGAGGGAAATTTATAGCTCTGAAAGACTATACTAGAAAGGAAGAAAGCTCTCAAATCAATAACCTAACCTTCTATCTTAAGGCATTGGGGGTGGAGGAAACAAACTAAAGTCAAAGCAAGCAGAAGGAAGGAACTAATAAAAATTAGAGTGGGCATTAATGAAATAGAGAATATAAAAACAGTGGGGAAAAATCAACAGAACCAAGGGTTGGTACTTTGAGATCAACAAAGCGGACAAACATTTAGCTAGAAAGAGGTGACATAATTTTCCTGAGGTGACTCCAATAGTAAATGGCAGAGCCTAGATGCTGATGTAGGACCATCTGATGTCAAACCTTGGGTGTGGCTGTGTCTGCACTCAGAACTCATGGCTGTCAGGGAACCAAGAGCAGCAGCTTGTCTCATTCGGCTGTGCGTTCCTGGGGCTTCTCTCTGTGCCTGGCACACGTAGGGGCTCAAGAAATGTTTGCTGAAGTAAAATGAAAAGTAAACCTCCCCCAACCCTTAGCAACCATCTGTGTGAAATGATAAATTATGCTTCCAATGCAGATCGAGCTGAATTGCACTATTTCTGATGAGAAAAGCTGAAAACAGCAAACTGCTTGTCCTTAAAAATAAACCCTTCAGCTTCAGAGATTTGGCCCAGAAATGAACCATGTTACAGCTCACACCCTGAGATTGAGTTTGTCACCCTGGAGCCAGGGATGATGGAGTTTCTGACTAGAGAGGAAAACCGATCACCTTGACCTGGCCCCGGGGTGCAGAGTGTGTGTGCTCGCTGGCCTGGTCCCCTGTCCTGGGCCCCAGAGGCCGGGTGGCACTCACTGGAGGCTGAGTCCCCAGACTGAGAGATGAGGAGCAGGGTGTGCTGGTGGCTCCCTGCAGAGCCAGGCTGAGCTCTGTGTGGAGTCTAGCTCCCTGACACTTTATAAGGGGTGAAATGTAAAGAATGTTGACTTTAAATAACCCAAACGTGTGTTGATATTCCTGAAAAGGTTGGAGGAGGGGATCCCAGGCAGGTTATGTGGCAGGATGCTATCACATGTTCAGGCTGGAGTGACATGACCACCTGTCCTGGAGGGCAGGGGAAGAGCAGAGCCTTTGTAAACACCATCCCTTCTGGGCCTCGTGACAACTCTGTGAGGAAGGGCTAGATGAGGTGCTTAGAATTTACCCCAGAACTCACGACTAGTAGGGAAATGAATCTGGTGTTTTGGATTCTCACATCTTTCTGCCCCCCAAGTCCCCCTCCCACGGCTCTTAGGAGGCTCCTTAGGGGGCGGAGCACAGGCATGTATGTGGTTCTTCCTGGCTTATCTGCAACGACTTCTTCTTTTTCTTTTTTCCTTAATTTTAAAGGTGACTCTTCTGGAAATCCCAAATGTGAAATTGACCCTAAATTGTAAAGATCTTTTTAGGGCAAGAGCTTTGTTCTCATGAATTTCCCACCTCACCAACCATAGGGAACGTGAGCTGGTTGGGGGGAAAGCCTGATAAAGAAGCTGGTCCTTCATCCCAGGGGACAAGGTGCTGTTCTGAAGGAGTGAGGTCTCCTGGTGCTCTCAGCCTTTTGACCCACTCAGGCTCTGTGGCAGGAGGGCCAGGGAGGAATCGTTGGACCCCACCTCCCACCACGAGCCCTTCCATCTGCTGTTGAGGGAGCATGGTGATTGGAGGGCCGTGGGTAGAATTAAATGTAAAGAAAAAGGTTTTAATTCTACTTTAAAATGAGCAACCTCTAATTTCCATACCATAAAATGAATAAAATAATATTCCTCCCCCGCCAACCCCCCCAGAGAATGTGATGAACTGGAACTTACATGTTGACTAGGTGTAAAAGGATCTCTCTCCTCTGCCTGGTGTCTGTCTCTCTCTCCCCTTTGCCTGGTATCTCTGTGACCTACTATATAACAGACACCGTGGTATCTGCCACACCGGCACTATTCAAAATGTTGGACCCCGATTTAAAACTTTTTTTTTTCGATTTAAAACTTTTATAATTAGAATAAAAGAAATGTGAATGAATATTAGTATAAAGATTTGGTCATTACATTGCATCAGTTAGGATTAGGTTCAACTACATGTGAGGTATGACAATTAGATTCTCAAACTCATCATAGAAGTGCTATGTGCCTCTTTGCTGAATGTCACTGTGGTCCCCTTGGAAGTATTCCCCTTGGGAAGCCATGTACCAATGCCAGCACCTGGTCTATCCTTCAAAGCAATTTTAGAACTCTTTTTCTGGAATGGCTATCAGAGCTGTTGTCTTGTGAGGTCTGAGAATGGAGTTTGTGAACTCACCCTAGAAAAAGTGTGGAGAGACTAGCGGTCTCTGTGGCTTGCTACGGGTTCTATGTTCGTGGGCAGGGTCATTGAACTTCACTGATCAGTTGCTCACTCTTCATAGACTGTTCTTGGCTTCTTCATGGCAGGCACTGAAATAGGTGCCATGTGCACCTAAGTGAATAATACTCAGATCCTTCTCCTCTTAATGCTCGGGAGACAGAGAAGTAGAGAGAACCCAGTGGGAGCCACAGTGGGTAATGGAGGGAGCATAGAGGACCCAGAACGCCTGGCTCAGCTTGGGGCTTCAGGGAAAGCCTCTAGGTGGAGGTGACAGTGGTGAGCCTTGAAGGATGAGCAGCTGTTAGTGTTTTGAGATAGGAATTCTGACTTATTTAAGCAGGTACACATCAACGAGTCCCCTAAGTCTGCATGTATGACAAAAAAATTCCTGGGAAAGACCCTTGAGCAATTCACTAGAAGAGAAAATGAGAGACAAATTTGCACCAGTTAGGGACCTTAAGATTACCAGTGACAGAAAATTCAACTTAAACTTGCTGAGGCAGAAAGGGAATGAATGCATCCGCTCCCAAAATGGAGAAGCCCAGACTCGGAGTGGCCTCTGGTGGGACTTGGTTTCTTTGCGTTCCGTGGCTCTGCTTCTCTCTGTGTGGACTTCATTCTCGGGCTTAATTCTGAGTCCCAGGCTTGGGGCCCCTGTGTCCAGTTAAATGGAGAGCTGCTCTTGCATAAGGCACAGGACATATTACGACAAAAGTTTGGATCGTCACGACTGTTGGCTCCAGCTGGGGAAACCTATGCACGATTGCCCAGACCTAGGTCAGGTGCTTGCTCTGCCCAGAGACCCTGAAGTCCCACTGGAAACTAATGGGATGAGGAAGGAAGATTGGCCCCAGGACCAATTTGGAGAGCCATGGTTAGAGGAGAGGCATGTAGAGGTGGTCAACCAACATGTACCCACTCTGGGGAGGCAGTCATTCTGGCAGATATTGTGTGGATCTTCTCTGATGGACCTGGAAGCTTCAGACAGGCCATACAACTTATCCAGCACCCACTGCAGCATGTGGAGGTTTGACTGGAGCCCTGGCATCTGTGACTGCAGAGCTTAAGCTCTAGTAGCTACTGCCACCTCCTAGCCTCCCACCAAGGGATCCCGTTCAGTCCCAGGGCTGCTGAAGTCCCAGTTCAAATGTGGCATTCAAGGCCCTCTGGTCTGGCCCCACTCACCTTCCACTCAGTCATTCAGTAAATATTATTTAAAAACTTACCATGTGCCCGGAAATTAGGCACAACCAACCTGCAGGTATACAACCAAACGAACTGAAAGCAGGAACTCAAATATATCTGTATACTGATGTTCATAACATCACTATC
Source organism: Loris lydekkerianus (assembly GCA_963574355.1). Taxonomy (NCBI): domain Eukaryota; kingdom Metazoa; phylum Chordata; class Mammalia; order Primates; family Lorisidae; genus Loris; species Loris lydekkerianus. The sequence goes on along the minus strand of CAUYPK010057201.1, from coordinate 23,631 downwards.
ACAATAGCCAAACGGTGGAAAAAAACTCAAGTGTCCCTCCAGGGATGAATAGATAAACAAGATGTAGTCTATATGGACAATGGAATATTTTCCAACCTTAGAAAGAAAGGCGATTCTGACACATGCTGCAACCTAGATGGACTTGGAGAGCATTGTGCTAAGGGAAATAAGCCAGACCCAAAAGGTCAAATACTGCATGATTCCACTTCCACGAGGCACTTAGAGGAGTCAGACCAACAGAGACAGGGCAGGACAGAGGTCACCAGGGTCAAGGATGAGGGGAGGATGGGGCTTAGTGGGTGCGGAGCTTTTGCTTGGGAAGATGAAAACATTCTGGAATAGGATGGTGGTAACGGTCACACAACATCGTGAATGTACTTAACGCCATTGAATTAGATACCTCAAAATGGCTAAAATGGTTTAAAAGAAGTTCTAAGAGTGAAATAGAAGTTTAAAACAAACAGAAAAGAACCATTGCGATGAAAATGTTCTAAAATGGATGGTGGTGATGGTCGAATACATAGTATCTGTGAATTTACTGAATACCATTGAATGATATACTTGAATTAGGTGAACTGTATGGTATATCAATTTTAAATTGGTAAAACTGTTAGTAAAGACAGTGTGCCAGGCTAGCTAGGCCAGAACGCTGGATTCTCTGGGATTTGGAATTTTCTTTGGAGATAAGTTAAGGCAGTTCCTCTAACCTGAAAGTGCCCAATAGTGGCAAACACATCACTCTCAGTGTAGGGACTGTCCTGGGGATTATGCTGGTGGAAATTCAAGGACCGGCCCTGTGTCATAGACAAGTGGGTGACGCTGCAGGGAGGGAGCTTTATGTCTCTGGGAACACGACAGGAATACTTTGACACTGGAGCCCCAGAGCGTGGTGATTCTGCTCAAGGAAGCCAGTGATCGGGGTGAGAACCTAGAGGAAGAAGCGGCAGCCTGACTCCTTATTTCTTTGCTTTTATGATTTGGGTCAGTTCAAGGCCTGTGGCAAACCACACCATGCACTTGGGCCATAAGACCCTTAAACACAGACTAATGATCACCGATTCCCTTTTCAGAAAGGGTCCCCGCTGCCAACAGGGGCGCCTGGTGCATTTGCTTGGCCACTGTGCTAAGACACCTGCCTCCTGTTGGGGGGATGGACACCCCTTCCCCAGCCAGGACCGAGCCTCCCTCCATATAGAACCCTTCTCGGGACAGACCTCAGACAGCCTTCATCCTAGCCTGCCCCGTAGGCATCTCTGCTGGCTGTGGGGCCTGGCAGCAACAGGAGGGCAGAGGAACCTTCTCTGGAGCCTGCCAGGCAGTCCCACCTAGCCCTATCCTGACTAGGGTTCTGTGTGGAGAGGGTCCTGGCTGGGGAATGGTGTCCATCCCACAACCCCAGCAGAAGGTAGGTGTCTGAGTGAAGTGGCAGACGCCAAATGGATGTACCAGGCGGGCCTTTCCCACAGCAGAGACCCTTTCTGAAGAGGGAATCAGTGGTGTTAGCTCTTACTTCAAGGGCCCAAGTGCACGGCATGTGGGCTGCACTCCCTGCTGTTGTGAGCAGACTGCACCTCAGCCTGGGCTCTGTGCTGCCTCCACCTGCCCGATTCCCCAGCTCATCCAACCTGTTGTTTCTGGGACCACCACCAGGATGGTCCCCTAAAAGGCTCTCTTGGGCCCAGGGACCACCACCCTGGCAGACCAGAAATAGGATACCTGGCCAGGGACCCCAGAGGGGGAGGTCCAGGAAATGCTTCCTGCTGTAGGGACAACACAGTGAGCTGGACAGGTATGAGCCGGAATGCCCGTGTTTTCACAGTGACTTCACCTCAGCACCTTGGGCTTAACCAATGTGCACAGACCACATTGTCCCAAGAGAGCCCAGCAGCTTACGTTTCCTTGCACCGGGACAGGCCCACCTGTGTTGGCATGTGTGAGTTTCACAACCCGTGAGTACCTGTCACACAAGTCTCAGAGATGCAGAAGAAAGAAAGGTGTTGACCCCAGCCCACGCAGAGCCTGGGTGGTGTGGACCGCTCCCGGCAGCATGCTCCCAAGGCTGGGAAGCTCACCTTGTGAGAGGCCATGATTCTACAGCTGGGCTGCTGTCATTTCTCCACTGTGCCCCCAGATAAGTCTCTCAATGCCCATGAACTCCCTCAGAAATACACCCTGGGCTTCTCTTCTGACAGCCTGAGCCCCTCAACCCTGCTCCTCTCATGTGACTCCAAGGCCCTCAGCCTCCTGGTCTCTTTGCTCTGGGTATGTTCAGAGTGATAAAGGTGGGACCTGGGCCAGCCCCCAGGTCCTAGTAGGGCCTGTCTGGTGTGGAAGGTCGGTCCTCACCAGCTTTGCACATTTGACTTCTATTAAAGTAGCCTTGGGTGGCCTTAAGTATTGGCAGCTGTCAAGGCTTAGGAGCGCTCAGCCGCCTCTCCTCCTGCCCCCAGCTTTAGGCTGTTCTGCTCTAGGACAATAATTGGCTTCTTCAGCCCAAATCCCTGGCTTACCCTGCTGGGGATGACCTTGCCGCTTCTAGTATATCAAGGTCTTCAGGCTCTGAGTCTTCTCTTCTTCCCGATGTTTTGTTTTCCAACTCATGAGTAACAGTGGTCCCTGTTCCCTCCTATTTCTGACCATCTGATTTTTAGGCTAAAGCCTCATCATTTCTGGATGATGCCAGCATTTTGTGGCCCCTGGTATCATGCACTTTGCTGCAGAGCCACACCTGGCATCCTAGAGGGGTGGTGGGGACAGGTTAGGGCTGCCGGGGCCACGTGGCACCCGAGGCCTCCCAGTTTCCATCCCCCCTTCAGAGCCTGGTGGCGTCACCTTCCTATCCTGTTAGGATGGGAATGCATCTCTCATATAATCCTGTCTCTCTCCTTTTTTTTTTTTTTTTTTTTTTTTTGCAGTTTTTGGCTGGGGGTGGGTTTGAACCTGCTACCTCCAGTATATGAGACCAGCGCCCTGCTCCTTCAGCCACAGGCACTGCTCTGCCTCTCTCCTTTATATATTAGCTTGGTCTCTCCTGGCTCAGTTGCACATCATCCTGTCTCCTGTTCACTTATGCAGCACTGTCTGCATGCCCCACACCCTCCAGGGCTGGGTCTTCCTGTCTACTTTATTGTCTCCAAGGACTCGCTCCATGGAGGGGGTCATAGAGACATCGGCAACTCACAAGAAAGCACACAGAGCTGCACGGTCCAGCCTGGGAGGGCCAGGAGGGTTTGTCTGGCCCCAGCCCCTCTGGTCCCCAGGGAGTAGGGGCAGCCTCAGGCCCTGACACAGACCGGCTGTGAACACAGTTGCAGGACTTCCGTGTTCATGCTTTGGTGCTGTTGTGTCCCGTACAAGTGTGCTTCGCCAAGGAGGTGCAAGTGGGACCAGACTCTTGGGCTGGAATTTATCTCTTACCAAATTCTAGAGGCTTTGATTTGAGAGTATGTGGTGGTTTCATGGTACCTGCTCTGCCAGTGCCATGATGCCTGCACCACCCCCCGCCCACCTTTTTTTAAAAAAGGCTAACTTCCCAGGCTGTTTTCCTGCCAGCTCTCCATCCTTTCAGGATGAAGTTCTCCTGCTCTTGTAAACCACTTAGTTAGGGGTTAACTAAATGATGAGTGCTGAGAACTCTCCCCAGGCGAGACTGGAGAAGGCTTTCCCTGGTCCTCTTCCGCCCCACCTTCTCCGGGGCTCGGATGGGTAAGTTGAACAGCAGCTGGGAGGCTGCCTTGGCACTGAGACTCCCTCTAGACCCCGGGGGGTTCTTCCTACAGCCCCTGCCTCCCATCCTGGCTGGCTGCTGCAGTTCTCAGCAGGGGGACTCACAGGTTACCACCTGGAAAGGAAACCCCCAAACTTCATTTCCTTAACTAGCATGGCTTGAAGCACAGGCAGACATTTTGGAATTGGGCTGGTGTCACAGGGCCAGTTTTCCCAGCCACATAACAACGCAAATTCTTAGCACCTTTTATCAAGTGACCTTTGCACACCAGAGGCTCTGGACTCATCATCTATTTTATTGCCCCCACATCTCTTCAAAGTAGGCTATGCCACCTCCACTTTACAAACAGGGGAAGGGAAGCTCAGGAAGTCACACAAAATGTCCCAGAGCCTCACAGCTGGTAAATTACGGGCCTGGGATTAGAATTTTGGCATCTCCAACTCGGAGCTCACGTTCTTTCCACTCTGTTGCTCTGCCTCCCTAGAATTCACACCGGTGAACATCCTTCCTCCTCCCTCCCTCCTCTCTTCTGCCTGCCCAACACAGCCGTAAGTCAGGTCCAGCCTGTGAGGCCAGACTAGCTGCTGCCGGTAATGGGAGCCTGGTGGGTGGGGGAGGGATGGATGGACGAATGCACTGGCTCTCAGGCCGGCGATCAAAAGGCCCAGCAGAGAGAGAGGTAAATCACCCCTGAAAGAGAAGCAGTTCCAAATGACCAGTGAACTCAGAGATTCCCACGGACACCCAACACTACCCTCCTGCCTCCTTGCTGCCCTGTAAATGGGGGCCCAGCACACCCTGGGAACCCAGGCACGTGGAGGCCTCACAGGCCTCATCTCCCCACTTAGGACTCTTATGTGGCCAAGGATGAGATTGGGGGGGGGGTCCCTGCAATAATTGACATGCACACTCTGTTTGCAAAATGGTGACTTATCAGCTGTGTGATGTGACACAAGGCATTGAACCTCCTCCAGTGGCTTTGCCATCTGTACCGCAGGGTGTAAACAATTCCCTCCTGCTGCTGATGGGAGATTGAACTGAGATAGTGCGTGAAACCACTGAGTATGGCTGGCGCTAGAAGACGAGGCTTGCTCCCTGCCCCACTCCAGCCCTCCTCACAGTGTTTACAGCCATTATCTCATTTAAATGTCATGACATTTGGCACAATAGTGTCATCATCTCTGTCTTTTGAAGAATGAGGGAGATCCCATGGTTAAGCCAGGAACGCCTGGCTGGTGTCAGGACAGGAACCCAGCTCTGCCCGACCTATTCTCCCCCTCCTTCAGGCATCACTTTGGCTCCAAGTATCTGAAATGACTAGTAAACCAAGTTAGTCCCCCTAAAATTCTAGCATCAGTAGTGATGCTTTATATTTTGGATTTCCTATCTGATTTCAGAGACAAGAGACCAAATAATTTTGGAAAAATGCAGAAGTGAAGAGTGTCCTGGAAAGGAGACAGTGTCCCTGACAGCCCTAGCAGTACTGGTCCCGGGCCCCTCTGGGCAGCTCCGGTGGAAGGTGGTGCCGTCGTGGGAACTCCTCCCAGCCCTTCGGTGACATGTCTGTGGCTGCACATTTGGCAGCTTGGAGTTGCAGCTTTCCCTGGGTTTCTGCAGTGAGGTGACCACACAGAGAGCCCCTGGGGAGCCCCTGGTGCCCTCTCTGGGCTTCACACCTCCTATTGCTGCCCGAGCAGCTCTGAGCGCCTGAGTTCTGTGGGAACGGGAGCCCCAGGCCCTGCCTGCAGGGAAGACCGTGTCCCCAGTGGACCCCTCCTCACCTCCAGGGGTCTGCTTCTTGTCTCCCAGCACCCCAGGCGGTAACCCTCCACCCCGTGAAAGCCGAGGAGGGAGGAATGTCACATGAAAGGTGGCCGAGGAGGTCTGGCCAGCATCAGGCCACCAATGGCAGGTGCCAGGTGGTTAGCATTAATGGAGCTGCCGCCACAAGGGGAGAGACTTCTGAAGAGTGAGTGGCTGCCGACTCTGCCTGCCCGCTCAGCTGTGGTCGCCGAGGGAGGCCTGTGGAGTGCATCTCTCCTCCACTCAGGCCTTCGTCCCCTGCCCTTTGCCATGATGTCCCCTCAAGTGACATCGCATCTCAAGTGCGCCATCTTCAAGACCCCCTGGCTGGTGTCCCTCTCTCTGGTGCTTTTCCCAAGACACAATCTGACCTTTCACTCACTCCCCTGTCAAGGCCCTAATGGCTGCCCACGGCCCCTTCGAGCTCCTGGGTGGGCACTGACGGCTTTGACCCTTCTGCCACTTACCCTTCCTCTCTCCAGCACATTCCAGCCTCCAGCTCCACTGAAATACCCACTATTTCTGTGCTCTCAGAGCATAACTCTTCTGGCATTTAATGTGCTAAATGGTCAGAGGAAGGAAAGTGGGTCCGTGTTGGTTTTGCCAACTTGGCCAGGAGCCTGGTAGGGAGACGGCCCCACCCCTGGGTGAGGTGTGCTGCTCCCCTTTCTCTCTAGGAAATCATTCTTGAAGGGAGCAGAGCCCTAGGAAATAAGGTGTGAGGCCGGCAGGGCTAGACCTGGAAGGGAGGGCAGTGGTGCCAGGCACCGGTAATTCCTGGGATGTCCGTCTGAGGAGCCCCTTGTCTTCCCTGGAAAGGACAGCATGTTTCAGATGCGGTTACCTCTTCACAAAGAACTACTTGTGAGGTCTCATTCTACTGTTTTGTCTACTCTGGAATATTTTTGACATTTTCCAAAATATGAAGTAAAACTGGATAATCAGACACTGATAATAAGAGCTCCTTCCTCCTCCCCATTTCTACAGCATAAAACCCAATCTCCACCCAGATTACTTTACTTCCAGATTACATCCCTCTGGGCCAGGCCCCATCCCCGCACTGTGGCTGTCCCGGACCCACTACTTTCAAGTCATATGTCTCCTTTTCTCTCTGCTTTTGCTCTGACCAAAGGCGAGTAGACAAATAATGAGACCCGGCAGGACCTGCAAAGGCTTTGAGGACATGGTCCATCAGAGGTGAGGCCTGACAGTGAAGCAGAAACATCAGGTTCTATGCAAGAGAGGTGCAGATGCATGGGAGAGCAAGATGGGACAGATCTCCAAAGCCCATGGTGTCTGGACTCTCAGGCAATGGGAGCGGCAAAGTGCTTTTAAGCAAGAATGGAACAACTTTCTAACTCACGTGTTAGAAACGTCATGCTGACAACTCTACAATTCGAGGGAAGAGTAGAGACTGGGGAGAGAATGCAGGGCCTTTAACAGTCCAGGTGCAGGTGAGGAAGGGGGACTCAAGGAACACTTAGGAGACAAAGCTGGATTTAGTCATGTGGATAAAGGGAGGGGAGGGAGCAGGGAAGATCCTCGTTCCTTGGTGGAGCAATTGGGGTGTGAGGAGGAGCTATGGAGAGATATATTCACCACGTTAAAGTGCCTTTAATAAGAATCTCCTAAGGTATTGTATAAAAATATGTATTCTCTGCTCCTATGATTTCAGAATGCTTGAGGGCAAGGGCCTGGAAACCTGCATTTCAAAATGCACCTCAGATGATTCTTACCCTCCACAGAGCTCAGGATGCAAGCTCTCCTTGGGAGGTGCACCCCTGGTTTACCCCCAGCTCTCCCCAGGGCCTGCAAGCCCTTGAGGCCAAAAGCTGCCTCTTCTTCATATTGGTTTCCCCCGACGCCAGCTCAGGGCTGTGTGGCTCAGGATCGGTGTTTGCCGAATGAATGAACCAAGACCGATTGCTTCCTTCTGTAACCACAGAGGGTCAGCCATGCCTCTGACTACTGAGCTTGGGCGGCCAGCCTTACCACATCCTCATCTACATTTTATTCAGACCTTCTCATCACGTCCCATCCTCTGCCTGTTAGGGTGGCAGGTTCCATAGCAGAGTGGAAGTCTCACGTGCTTTATATTTTCAAAGGTGAACCACCAGTGGCTTCCACCTTTCAGTTTTTAAGTTTAACAATAGTGAAAAATAATTGCACTTTTTTTTTTTTCTTTTTAAATAAGAGAGGAAATGTTACCAATGGCAAGGTCTTCAAAAGGCCACTTCGCAAACTCAAAATTTACTTGAAAGCACATAAGCTTTTGCTGGAGGCCAGGCTTGGTATGTTTCTGATTACACTGGTGACCCTCACCCTGAAAACCCTTTGTAGATGGGCCTTTTTTCTCGACAACCTACTGATGAGCAAATGATCTAACAGATTTCACACCACATAAATTTGAGCCTAATAAATGGCTTCAAATTCAGGGCTCCTAATTCTGGTTTCACAGAGGTAGTCCCTTCACAAAGGCAATCATGTAGACAATTAATAAACACACTGCACTGGGGAAGGGTGAATTCTGCCTTCAACCCCTATCCGGAAGCAAGCTCCAAATTCCATTAGCTTCCGGAAGTATAACTTGGGTTTCCTGTTCTGGCGGGAGACATGGCCATGGCAAGGAAGGTCCCACCTGGTCACATGTGTCTTCTCTCTTTTCCCTTCTAGTAGCTATAGTCACATGTACCTATTTAAATTTATATTCATTAAAATGAAAAGTTCTGTTCTTCACTTGTACTGGCCACATTTAAAGTGCTCAGTAGCCACAAGTTGCTAAGAGCTACTAGATCACAGCCCTTGATCGATTGTTTCTGTCATCACACAGGGTTCTTTGGCGAGTGCTGGTCTATTATCTAGGCAAAACCTCTCAGGGTTCAAACTGCTTCTATTTTGTCTGTTGTCGGTACCTATACTTCCCCTGGGACTATTCTATTACATCTGTCCAGATATGCAAAATGTTGGGAAGTTCATACTGAAGAAAAATATAGATTGAGAAGAAATCCTATTGTTAATAAGAAAAAAAGGGAACTTTGTTTCAGATCTGCTGACAAGCGCGTTTTCTTTCAATTCTCTGCTATTTTGGGAGGCATATTTACAGCTTTGAGGATGAGCAATCTCAATTATTCAGGGCCAGAAAATAAAATTTGCTTTCTCATCCCAGAAAGATAATTTCTCTGAGTTCACCAGGTAATTGCTCTGGCTGCTAAGAGCAAGCACATGCCAGAGTCTGCTAGGGCAACAAGGAACCTGGACACCCCTGAGGTCCATAACCTCACATAGGGGTAGCAAGAGCTTAGCCAAGGCCACAGCACTAGCGTATAGCAGAATCTGTCCTCCTGAGCTCTCCCTGCATCTTGCTCTCCATAGCAAAGCATACACAACCTCACCTTCTGACTCTGGGCCTTGTTGACGTGGCTGTAAGATGGAAGAAAGTCCTGCCTCTGCATGACAGAAGGAGCTAATTCAATGCCAAGCCTGACCAGAAGCTCATAGGACCACAGAGGTCCTGAGAGACTTGCTCTCGATCTAAACTGTTGTAGGTCATCTCCAAAGATGGGCTTTCCAGCTTCTTTAGTGGGAGGTGGGCTTTGGCTCATGAAGACTCCTCAAACACAAGGAGAAGGTTCAGATCCACCCCAAAAGAATGACAAATGTCTACTGGCCTTCATCCACTGACAGTGCTCACTGATACAATTCCATTCTAGGCATCATTTGTAAATCTCAGACCTCTGTATCTCACTGCCTGTTTATCATCTTTTGGAAGGGTGTGTGTGTGGGGGGGTCTTTTAAAGGATTCTCTTTTAAAGGAAAACTAAATTGACAGTCACCCTCCCCAAGTCTGATCCTCTCCAGTGGTCTCCGCATCAATAAACAGAACCACCACTGAGATAAACAAACCAGACTCTTCTTCAACCACTCCCCTCCCTCTCTTTTCATAGCCAACTCATCAGCTTACACCAGGCTCTGTGGACTTTCCCTCCTGCAGCTCCCCTGAGTCCATTCATTTCTCTTCATATCCACTATCCTTGTTCTGAGCTGTCATCATTGCCCCTCATTGGTCCACCACTACCTGCTTCTTTTTCTCACCTCATTCCAATGTATTGTCTCCATCAAAGCTAGAGTGATGTCTCTGAAATGAAAACTCACCTTGGCATCTCCCTGTTTTCCTCTTTTCAATTATCCGATGACTTCCATTGACCTCAGGAAAAAGTCCAAGTTCCTTAACTGACTTCAAAGCCTCACTTGCACCCCCCCCCCCCCTTTTCCATCTCCAGTCTCACCTCTCGGTATCGCCCCTGCCCATTTCAGATACGGCCCACAGCATCTGTCTGACTCTTGCAGCTCCATGTTTCTTTCTCCCGTAGAGCTTCTGCTGCATTCTCTTCCTGGATCACTCCTCTCGACCCTTTTACTTCTCAGCCAGTTAACTCTGTTTGCTCTTTCCATCTGAACTTGAGCACTGATCCTTCAAGGGTAGCTCCATGCACCTGCTGCCAAGATCAAATCCCCAGCACAGTTCTCAGAGCGCCATGGGCCATTCCTTCAGAGTCCCCTTCCATCTGCAATGTTGTGTGAATCAGGCAAACATCTTTCTCCTAGATAGACTGTAAGCTCAGTGTTGTCTTTGTGCTCTCCAAAGAACCCCTGGTCAGGCTTGTTGTGGGAGAGTGGATGAAAGAGTTGCACTATAGGGAAGCTCAGATCTGGGTGTGAATCTTGGTTCCACTACTTTTTTAGCTTTGTGAACTTGGGCAGATCATTTAATCCCTCTAAGACCCAGTTTTCTAATGTGTAGAAGAAGGAGAATCCAATACCTGTTTCCTGGAGACTTGTGAGGACAAATGGAAGATGGCGATGGTGCCTATGGAAACGCAATAACTGGCACACAGCTGGCATTCTGGAAATGGTTATTGTCATCACTCAAGGGTCTCACCTATTTGGAAGTCTTTCCCATTGGAAGTCTGGGCATCCTTCTCAATATCCTTTTATGTCTTTGTTTGTTTAAATTGGTCTATGTGTCTACAGCGTACAAACAAAAATCATGCACAGAATGTAACCTGAGTCCAGAATAACAACAACAGAAAAATTACTGTTCAAATTTATACCACCACTGCTTCTAGCTAGCATTTTCTGAGAACTCACTATGTGTCAAGAGCCATTCCAAGAACTCCACAAACATTAACTTGTTCAAGTCTATAAGCATTTCATTGCCAGCCCTACGAGAGATGCACTGTTATTATCCCTTTCTTACCCAGATAAAGCTGAGACACAGTAGGGTTGAGTAACTTGTCCAACATCCCACAGCTAATAAGTGCCAGAGCCAGGACTCAAACCCAAGCAGCTCTTGCTTTTAAGAATTTCACTGTAGGGCGGTGCCTGTGGCTCACAGAGTAGGGCGCTGGCCCCATATACCAGAGGTGGTGGGTTCAAACCTGGCTTCAGCCAAAAATGGCAAAAAAAAAAAAAAAAAAAAAAAAAGAATCTCACTGTCCTGTTTTATTTATATTTTGGAGAATTAGCTTCCAAGGTAATTCAAAGATGAATGAACAAAATTCTTACAACATGTTACATAAGCCAACCTCCCATCTCCACCACTACCACCACTAAGATCTACATTATGGGAAAGAAAAAGTACATATACATCCCGTGCATAGAAGAAAGATGTAAAGAAACATGCAAAACAATAATTACCTCTGAGTAATAGAATTTTGAATAGTTTAAATTTTTTTACCTTTTTCTCACATTTTCAACACCATAAAATGTTGTTGCTATCTAAAGAAGCATAAACATTATTTTTTCTAAAAAGGCAAGTGAACATCTAATTAGTGAAAGAAAAGAAAAGAAAGTAAAGGAGGAAGCATGGGTGATGCTAGTCTAGCTAAAAAATATTTTCCATGAGATCAATCTTTGTGGATCTGCGCTCCAGGCCAGTGGAATGGCTGAAATTCTCATTTTTAGGCAAAGCTGTCCTGGAATTTTCAGTAATAAATAACCGTGGGCCACAATTAGCCCCCTCAGTCCTGAGAGGTAAGAGGTAGTGGTTGAGCATGAGCTCTGCGTGTGTGAGTCAGTGGGAAAACTGTGGGCTGGGCTGGGGAAGATGTGTCGGGCTGCAGCCTGGCTCAACCACTCGCTCATGACACGCCTTGCCGCATCTTTAGCCTCTTCATCTGCCAAAGAGGACCAGCCATATCTACTCAATCGCCCTGTGAAAACTGCTGAGAGTCTTGAGAATAACAGCAAACCCTCACTATTCTAAGTGCCTTATATACACAGCTTGAGTTTGAAACAGTTCAAAACACTGAATAATGTAAGCTGTTAGCTAGGGGCATTTTAAGGGAAGTGGCTTCCTGGGCAATGTTTTAGAATGGCTAGTGATTAGGAAATAGGTATAAACCCAGAAAAGGCTGCTTATAAATAAAACATTTCCACCTCTTATTGAAAAAAAAAAGAAAAGTTTCCACTGAGGACATAGGAGAGTCCCCAAACAGGAAAAGATACTCTTTAAACAATAATGTGGTGATTTTGTGTTTATATGTTCTGCTCCAGTAATTTGCCTTTCAGACAGTAGATATATCATGTAATTAAGTTTATGAAAGTTACTTGGGCAAAGCAACCTTGAAACGCCTTCCTTCCCTCCCTCTCTCCATTCCATTCATTTTCCCATTGTCAAGCCCGACAATTTGGTGTTAGTCTTATGTTTGACCCATGCTCCAAAGTTGAGTTTGTTGCCTTGATGGCATATTGTTTCCAAGGCTCCTGGGTGAAAGATAACTAAAAAAGTCACCTGGTCCACCCTAAACCCGCTTACCCCCTTCCAACTAAACTATCCCCAACAGATGGGATGTGGCTCTGTTTGCACAGACCTCCAGGGAAGATGAGTCCCTGGTCTCTCCCTGGGAAGCCCTCATCAGTCCTTAATCAAAATGTTTAGGGTCCGTGGGAGAGCTGCCGCAGAGTCCGGCTTATCAAGGTGGGATTTATTTACTTACTGTCCAAATCATTTCACATCAGATTGGCTCGCTGCTCTCTCCACTCACCGGCTGGAGAGCAGAGGTGACAGCTCACACCATTGCTTATTTAACCAACCATAAACAGGACTTGAAAAGAGGGAGCTTGCTGCACAGAGCTCATCTTGGGAGAATCTGACATGCATCAAGTTGATGGCAAACTTCTGCTCATTATCTGAAAACACTTATTCTACTTTTTTTTTCTCTCTCTTTCTATTCCCAAAGGGAGAGTTTTGCCTCAGAAAACTCACTAGTTTTACACCACTGAGAAGAAAAGAGTGTGGATCTAAGCCAGAAAGTTGCTTCCAGCCCAAATGGCCCACGCCATTGAAGGCTTTCTTTCCCACATACGTGGATTGAGCTAAGGACAAGCGGCAACTCACTACATTTTATGACACTCTCAGTTTATCTACAGGGTGTCCCACAAGTCACCTCTGGAGTCTCCATGCATAGGGGAAATGGGGAGTTGTAGCTAAATGTACCTTTATTTACAAAATATTCATTATAAAAATTTACAAAATATTCTGTACGTGTTGGCCACCTCTTTGGGACACCTGGTACTTTGCCCCAAACTCCTAAACTGACTGTTTTAATATTGTCTTTGATGATCTTGGACTGCTATAGGGTTAAGTTATAATGGCTGTCTTAATAAAGGTTGTGATGTCCCAAAGTTCATAGATAATTTCAAGTATTTTGTATCCCCCCCCAAACACTTCTCTCCCAATACAACCAAATAAAGTATTAAATGAAACGTTGACTATGACTATTTACACCAAGCCAAGGACTGTGAAAAGTGCTGAGATTTTTGGAACTACATCATTTAATTAAATTAACATGGCAACCCTGCGTGATTTTACATTACTGTTACAGGTGAGGACACAAAGGCTAAGATAAGCCATATATTTTGCTTAATCACAATTCTGTAGTTACTCATGTAGTTGGGTTTTGAGTCTAGGTCTCCTTGTACACAAACCTGGCTCCATCTGTGGCCTCTGTCAGATCTCCTAAACCATAGAAGCTGATTAGTGCCTGGGGAGGTAAAATGTGGTCACCAGCAGCATTCACAGATATTTTGGGGAGGGGGAGTGAAGTGGAGGACATCTAAGATGCTAAAAGATTAAAGAGAATACAAAAATTAAGATAAAATACACTGAAAGAAATCACTTGGGTTATGATGTAAAATCTGGATGGGAAGGTCAAATAAATAGTAAAACAGAAATTGAAGTAACCTAATGCTTTATTTAGTAGCTGTTTTCATTGGGCCAAATAGTGCACACTTGCCTAGTTTTCTATTTTCTAGAACCAGCGAATAGTATTTTCATGTTGCAATCTCCCCTTTTGGTTAAGGACAAAATGCATCAACACAATAATGGCTGTGTGTGTGTGTGTGTGTGAGTGTGTGTGTGTGATGTGAGCAGTTGTGCATGTCCCTGAATGACTGGAGCTGGTGGAGACTTCTGGGGTCCCCTCCCCCACGGGCTCCCTGGGATGCAAGGCAGATCAGTGCCATCAGGCCCTCGGCTTGCCCACCGTGTGGCACTATTTTGCCTATGTCATTTAACAATTTGTTGAGAACTTCTTGGAGTCCTCAACACATTTCTTTCTTTCTTTCTTTCTTCTTTTTTTTTTTTTTGTAGAGACAGAGTCTCACTTTGTCACCTTCAGTAGAGTGCCATGGCATCACACTGCTCACAGCAACCTCCATCTCCTGGGCTTAAGCGATTCTCTTGCCTCAGCCTTCTGAGTAGCTGGGACTACAGGCACCCACCACAATGCCCTGCCATTTTTTTGTTGCAATTTGGCTGGGGCCAGGTTTGAACCCGCCACCCGTGGTATATGGGGCTGGCGCCCTACCAACTGAGCCACAGGCACTGCCCCACACACTATTTCTTGTAATTCTTAGATCATTGGGGTGATGGAAAGAGTACACATCATTCATTCCATAATATAAAAGACCAGGTTTTAAATCCCTGCTGCACATACTTGATATGACCATAATTTTCTTGGATTCTTTGTCTGTAAGATGAGGACAAAAGCCCTTACACTGGGGGCGATGGGAATTAGGGGCCTGGGGCGCAGCATATGCTCATCAAACGTGAGCTCTCTCTCGCCCTTGAAAAATGCTCAGTCTTATCAGGATTTGGAATTTTTTTTTTATTGAGACAGAGTCTTGCTCTGTCTACCAGACTAGAGCACAGTGGTATCATCATAGCCCACTGCAACCTCAAACTCCTGGGCTCAAGTACTCCTCCTGCCTCAGCCTCCCAAAGTGCTAGGATTACAGGCATGAGCCACCATCCCCGGCCCAGAATTCAACACTTTAAATGAAAAAATGTCTCTGTGTTCCTCCACTTTTTACCAAGTTCAAAAGGACAAAGCAAAGAGTCTTACTGTTTGGTCCTCAGTAAGTTAAACATAGAATTACGGTACAACCTAGCGGTTCTACTCTTTGGTATATATAATACATAAAAGAATTGAAAACAGGTGTTTGGAAAAAAAACTGCATAGGATTGTTCACAGTGGCAAAAGATGAAAACAACCAAACATCCATCAGCTGATGAATGAATAAACAAAATGTGGTATATCCATATCGCGGAATATTAGTCAGAATAGGGAATGAAATTCTGGGACACACTGCAACATGGATGACCTTGAAAGCATTATGCTAGGGAAAGGGGAAGACACAGAGGCCAGGTACCGTGCAACTCTGTTTATAGAAAGTGTCTGCAAGAGCCACATCCATAGAGACAGAAAGCAGGCGCTGGGGGGCGAGAGATGGCGCACGACCAGGTGATGGGAGCAGGGCTTCCCTGCCAGGGGATGCAAATGTTTTGAAACTGGGTAGCAGTGATGGCTGTACGACATTCTGAATGCACTAAATCCCACTGGAGTGTACACATTCAAGCACTGAAACATTTATGTTATGTGTATTTTAGCACAATATTAAAAAGAGACGTAGCAATGAAGGTGCTCTAATACTCCAGGGTCATCATGGTGAATTCTGTTTGAAAAACCAGACGACTCATTGCTGTGTAAAGATGTATTTCCTCCCCGCCCCACCGTCCAGCTCTGGGCAGGGATCCTCCCTCCTGCGGTCCGTGCACACAGTCTCTGCGCCTCCTTCTGCCCACCCGTCGGGTCTCCACGCTGCCAGACAAAGACCCTTTCTTTCTCCGTGGCCAGGAGGAGCTGAGGGCACAGTGGATGCGTAAACACGGGCAGGAAGGCCGCCCGCCTGAAAGCTTCCAAAAGCCCCTTTCTGACAAGTGAAAAATGTTGGTGACTTGAAGTCACAGGGCCAGGCTTTTAACAACCCTCCGTGTATTTATTTAACCCAGTAAATACGTTTATTAGCAAGGCCACCTCCTTTGTAGAGCAGGTAATGGATTCCCCATGTGTTCCTGCTTCGCAGGCCGGGCCACGATGGCTAACACCTCGCGCGCCTCCTGCCTCCGAGGTTAAGACCTCGGTGCGTCGCCACTTTCTGCTTTGGCCCCGCGTGTGTGTAATTACAGCCGTTCCCAGAGAGAAGGAAATCCCTGGGCTTCGGCCTTAACTAGCCCCGGCGTTACACTACCAAAGGGCATGTCTCCGAGGGGGGAAGAGAGAGGCAATAAAGCTTTCACGTTATTAACTTTTTCCTTCTGAAAAGAAGCCTGAAAAATGCCATCGCACCACATTAAAGGCTGCATGTGAGAACCGCCACTGCCTAATGAGAGGCTGGGACCCCAGGCCACATGTGAGGGCTTCGGGGGCCCCTTTTAACTGAACCTTGATGTGCCAGCCCTGGGGGTGTGGGCATGAGGCAGAGAGGGGGTCGGGCTGCACTCGCCCCTGCTCTGGGCTGAGGTTTGCACCTGACTCGGGGGACACCATAGAGTGCCATCCGGGGCCAGCAGGGGTGAACTGTCACCCTCTGCACAGGGCCCTGGGCCCCAAATGAACAAGCGTGGGTTCCTCCCCTGGGCCTTGGCGCCCCACATGGAGGCAACGCGGAAGCAGATCAGTACAGAGTGGTCAGTGTAAGGACAGGTGTGCCGAGCTCGGGGCTGCCCACCTGAAGGTGTGAGGAGGAGCCACGTCTGGGCCAGGGTGCCCCCAGGGCACGGCTTGGGGGCCCAGACCTCCAGGGTAAGCTGCAGAGTCGCCGAAGACACAACTTCTGGGGCTTTTCACTGGATCCCAAGTGGGCATCCTACCCTGTAGGCCAACAGAAGGATTTTTAGCTGTTTTAGTATGTTTTGAGAATGAGTGAAATTTCCTTTCTGGGCATTCCAGCAAAGTCCTGGAGTCACACGTATGTGTCATGTGGAAAGATGTGGGGCTGAGGGAGAGGACACCCAGGTTTGGGGCTGAGGGTTCATCTCTCGAGCAATCTGGCGTCAGGTGTGAGCTCCCTCATGCCAGGAACAGGGTGGGGGCTCTACTCCTCAGCCTCTCCCCGCCTTCCTGTCACTGGGTGGGGAGAAAAGTGGGCAAAGACCTAGTCCAGACCCTAGAAGTTGTTTCCTGGCTCAGGAAGGACTACCTTCCTAAGGTCCTCTGGTCTTTTGGACTATAATGAGCCTTCCAGGTCTAGGAAGACGCTCTGAAAACCTATGCCTCTGCTTTGACAGCTTCTGGGGATACAAGCAGCTTTGGTGTCTACTTGTCCTACCATAATACCACAAAGTTCATGGCCTCACCAAACGTAGACCCTCATCTAGAATGGCTGTGTGGAGTTGTGCAGGCTGGGCACTGGCCAATTCTGGGGCGGACGGGCATTCACATGATGTGAAGGGAGCTCCCCACCCCAGAGTCCTGCGGTCTGAAAGCCCCACTGGTGAGGCACAATCCTGGCATGGACAGCTGGCAGTGCCCACCGCACCATCATTGTGTAAGGCCCAGGGAGCACGAGATCAGTGGTATCTAATTTACCCTAGCAATTAATACGGCACATTGGGACACCTATCTCATTTGACTCAGTGATAGCCATTAATAATCCCATTTCACATGTGACTAAAGTAAGAACCACACAGGGAAGGGGCTTGCCCACTTGCACCTTGGCTGGGCAAGCAGGGCAGGGCCAGGCCTGGGTCTCCAGGCCTCTCCTCCAGTAGTCTTGCCTTAAGACCATGGGCTGCCTAGGAGGCTGGTTGCCTCATCCCCTGTCCTTTACAGGTGAGAGATCTTCAGGCATCTCCACATTATCTGTATCTGTGTGTCCGGAGAGGCAGCTGCTCTCCTCAACATCAGCAGAGAACCCTGGGTTCAAATGCCGGCTTTGCTAGCTGACCGTTCCTGGCCAGGCACTGACCTCAGTTGTTCCTTCACTCATTCAGGAGTTGTTCCCTCAGAGCTGCTGTGTGCCATGCATGTTGGACACTGGGCTGCCGTAGCAAAGAAAGCCCACCAGCCCCTGCAATGAACGCTCAGGAGAGCACTTTGCACCATTCTTGGCACACGACCGGTGCTTGGGAATGGTTGATCAGACCAGGGTTGACCGCTATCTCTTCCCATTCTCCAACTGTCCTATAGGTGCAGCCTGTGCCATGATCTGTCCCCAGAGAGCAGAGGAGGTGCTCAAGGCCCAGCTCTGGCAGCCCCAGTGCTTGGAGCCGGCAAGGGAGGTGTGGGAAAACCACCCGTTCGTCTTGTGCTTACATTCCCAGGACCAGGGTGGCTGAACATTGTCACGCTTGAGCTGGTGATAATGTAGCCCACCACTAAGTGCTCTAACATCAAGGCTTGTCTAGGTGAATGATTTTCCCTGTTACATGGAGTATTTCCTGTACTAGGCACTGTACATGGTTTATTTATAGGGTCACAAAAAGAAGGAAGGTGTCAGCTTCCTCCTGGGTAAAATGGGGGTGAGTGAGTTTAGGAACAATCCAGAGGGAGATAGTGATATTCAGTTGAAGTGTCTACATGAATCACCTCTAGTGGTGCTCGAAACATAGTAGGCAATAAGAAAAAAAATACTACTTATTTTCATGTTTGTTATTATTGGAGGCATCAAATTCCCAGCATAGAAGAAACATGTCTTCGCTTGCAGAAGACTCAAATATCTGCCAAACTCTGTCATATTTCCCAAGAGGGACTTTAAGGTAAGATCTAGGATATAAAGTCTTGATGGTCTTGGGGTGACATTTCTCCCCATACTAAGTACTCATGGCAAAACGCTAGTCTTCATTAGTCTGGAACAGTCCCTGCCTTTCCCAGGAAACCTTTCTGACATTTGAAAGCAAGAAATCGGAACAGGCATGCTGAGGCTTCTAGGCTGGAATTCTCTAAGGCAGCAGCTGTTTGCATGTTTGTCTATCAAAGGCTGCATGTTGGCACAGTTGAGGTTTGGGAGATGAAAAGAATTTGTGGGTAGCAGAGAATAGGTAAATGCACAGAACAGCTTCTTAGAAATAAGCTCAGGAAGAAAAATGTTAAAATCAAGTGCAAAGAATGACTTCCTCTACCCTCTCCCTAAAAAAAGTATGCGCATGCTTAGACTGGAGCTGAATCACTTTAGAAGTAGCAGAAGGTGATGCTGTGATGCTTTTGGAAACATTAATGGGGCTTTTGTTTTAGTACAAGGTGCACTCAGAACGATATGATTCCATGGCTTGGCAGGAGGGAGAAACCAGACAGCAACGTGAATAGTTCCCAACGCTAAGTGGGAACAGCAAGTCCTGGCTGGGCTTTGTGAGTTGCTTTGAGAGCTGCTGTGAATTTGTTGTCAGAAGAACAGGGACAGACACTCCAGACAAAGGGAACAGCCAGTGCAAACGCATTTTGGCATCTGGGAGCCTGATAGGATTGGGAGGCTGTTAAGTAGGAGGCTGTTTGGAGGGGGAAATGGCAGGAAACAACCAGATGAGAAAGGCCTCAAAAAAATTGATCTAATACCTCTACTGGCGGGGCAGGTATTGAGGGCCTTTTTGTTAGGCAGAGTATGTAAGGAGATGTGTGTTTTAGAAACATAGGTGAGAGGCTGCTTTCAATGTTACTCTGACTTCCTAAGAGGGGAAGGCCCTGTCGATGAGGAAGGTATAAATGTGAGCGAGTGGCTAGCTGATGAGACATTCCCCACGCAGTGACAGAAGCACATACAAAGAGGCTGAGACTGGCTAGATTTGCAATGGCTCTTTCTGTCTTGTCTGGGGGTGAGCCTGCATCTCTCTCTTCCTTTCTTGGGAGTCTGGCCATCCTTCCGTGAGCCGGCAAGTCCCATATTTTTGTGCTTGAAAACGCTGCCCTTCATCCACTCCAGGCAGCTCACAGCTTTCAGCAGAGGATTACTTAGAATAACAAGTTAATGACTGTCCTTGGATTAGCCAAGGATTGCTGGGAGAGGCAGGCATGTTCTTTTTACTCCAGTCTGATTGGGGGTGGGTTGAGAAAACACATTGTAAATTCCATCCTAGGGAAAGAAAAAAAAAGGAAAAGAATTACTTTCTGTTGTTTCAGAGCAACAACACTAGATGTAATGTGTGAAAATGGTGCTTCATTTAAAAATATAAAAAATGGTCGTGACCATCTTCTAAGTGTGGTGGATTATCAGGGGCAGACCGCCTGGGGAAATGAGGTGTGGGCTGTGCTCTGGGTTGTTCTTGGGGTCAGATGATCTGGGGCCTCACAGGAATCAGCTGGGGGGTTAAGTATGACTATGGGGTGGGAAGCAGGCTAGAAAGGAGGGAAGAGGAGACAGAGGAGGAGGGGGCTACTGACTCTGCTCAGTCAACACTGAAGACCACCAAGAGCCCAGCTCCTGGCCAGCTCCCTGCTCTGCTCCCAGACAAGCGCAGAGGACTTTCTCCCAGGTTTGAAGGTGTTGAGTCTCATGCATTTGCTCACTCAATATGCATTTGATGTCCTGAATATGCTAGGGGCCTGTGGAGAGGATCAATGGCACAAAACCTCTTTGCCACGTGCTAACTCTGGAACCTGCAAAGTGCTTCAAGGGCACTGCTGCTATGAAGAAAACACAGAAAGGAATACCACCGCAGGGACTTAGGGTCTGGCCTTGTCTTAGATAAGTGCCCAGGGCATTGAGGAGACTGGTGTTCAGGAGCTGGGAGGGACCAGACCTGGATCATGAAGGACAGGCAGGAAGTGGAAGGTGGAAGGAGGTGGCAGGGAGACCAGCTGCTCTTGCTTGCCCTGAGTCTGCTCCCACCCCACGCCGCATCTGGGCACCACAATCGCAAATGTCAGGATTTTTTTTCTTTACTCTTAAAAGGTCAGTTTCTTTAAAAAAAAGTTTTAATTGGTATACAAAGAACTGTCCATGTTTAATCTGCACAATCAAATGAATTTGGACAGTGCAAACACCCATGATACATACCGTCACCAGAATCATGGGGATGGAAATATCCAAATCCTGCCCACGTTCCCTTGTATGTGTGTGTGTCAGATAAGAGCACTTAATGTGAGATCCACTCTCTTAACAAATTTTATAGTATACAACATGGCACCATTAAGCGTAGATGCTATAATGTATGGCAGATCTCTAGAATTTATCCATCTAACGTAACTAAAACTTTAAACCCACTGAACAGCCACTTCCCATTTACCTCACTCTCAGCTCTGGCACCACTATTGTCTTGAAGTCTCTGCTTCTATGAATTTGACTATTTTTGCCTCATGTCAGTGGAATCACACCGTATCTGTCCTTGTGTGACTGATTTATTTCACTGGGCCTAATGCCCTCCAGGTTCATTCATATTGTTGCATATGGCAGGATTTCCTTCTTTTTAAAGACTGAATAAATATCTACCGTATGCACATACCACATTTTCTTTCTCCATTCACCCATCAATCCCTCAATGGACATTTAGGTTGTTTCCACATCTCAGCCATTGTGAATAATTCTGCAACGACATGTGGGTGCAGATATCTCTTTGAGATCATGATTTTAATTCTTTTGGATACATACCAAGAAGTAGGATCGCTGGATCATATGGCGGTTCTATTTTTAATTTTTTGAGTACATCCACACTGTTTACTCTCGCTGATGCACTATTTCACATCCCCATCAAAAGTGTGCAAGTGTTCCAATTTCTCCACATATTTGCCAATGCTTTACTTTTTGATCACAGCCATCCTAACAGGTGTGAGGTGATAGCTCACTGTGGTTTTGACTTGCATTTCCCTGATAATTCATGAGGTCGAGCATCTTTTTGCATACGTAAGGGCCATTTGTATATCTTCCTTGGAGAGGCCCAGAGAGGTCAAGTGACTTATCTAAGTTAGAGCTTGGTGACCTAGTGGAGACTTCACCCAGTTGATCTGACTCTGGCCCACATTCCTCTTTACTACTCCATGAAGAAGGGTCTTTTAGATTGAGCTAGGAGGTAAGAGTCAGGGGGCAGGGGTAGTGGGTGGTAGGCTGGAGGGGGGGGCAATCCAAGCACATTGGAAGTCTGGCCCTGGAGGTCCGTCAGAGGAGCTCACAGGGCTGCAGCAGGATGTGGGGATTTCCAGTCTCCCCTGAAGAGGAAGATGTGCACTGAAGCGTGGGCTCCGGCCATCCCCTGAGTCCTTTCCTTCCTCCTGAGCCTTGATGGAGAATCTGGCTCTGAAATGGGGAAGTTCCTGTGGGATGAGAGTCAGGAATAGTCTGCTGAGAGTTGTATTCAGGAAGCGAAAAATACAGGTAGAGCTGGAAATGATGTAAACAGATGACTTGATGCTTTTCCCTAACCTCCCTGGGACCAGAGTGACCTGGCTTCCTGTGAGGGACCTCAGCCTTGAAGGGCCTCAACTGTTGGAAAGAACCACGAGGTATTCTCTGCCAACAGCCATCTAGTTCTGAACTTCCTTGGCTAAGAGGCTGGGAGGACCCACTTGATCATGGGTGTTTATAAAGGTGGCCCAGAGGGCAGCAAGCACTTTGGTTTTAAAGTCAGAAATACCTGGGCTTGAATCTCAGCTCATTCTCACCTTGGCCGTGTGACCTCAGGCAAGCTGCTTAGCAGAGCTGGACTTCAGTTGTCTCATTCATCACAGACAAAAGGGGCTGGAAGGTGAAAGGTTGTGGATATCACAGGATTGTCCACTCACTCAATGCATTTTACTGAATCACTACTCTGCATAGGCACTGTGCTAGGTGCTGGAGATTTTAAAGGACTCATGGGATAACAGAAACATAGGCTCTTAACCAATGATGGCTACTTTCCTAGCATATAGGAGGGCTTAATAAAAGCACTTTTTAGTAACTAGCCTCTAGGTGGCTCTCACTGATTCTTTCTTCTTAGCATTTATATTCCTGGGCTGTCCCCTCTCATACTGAATCAGAACTGGTTAATATTATCAAACATGTAAGCGGAAGTGACAGTGTGTGAGCTCTGAGCCTAGGCCATGACAGCATCGCTGACCCTGCCTTAGTCTCTGGGATGACCCACCTGAGGAAGGCCGGCCACCATGCTGTGAGGATAGGCAAGCAGGCCTGCCAAGGGACCCATGTGGAAGACAACCAAGACACTGAGCCAACTTGCCAGCATGTGAGTGGCTACCTCAGAAATCCCACTCAAACCTCAGAAGACTGCAGCTCAGCCAACGTCTGACCATAACCTCATGTGAAAACCACCAAACTCTCAAAGTTCTAACCCCAGAGACTGTGAAAGGGAAATAAATGACAAAGGCGGCTCTGAACCATGAAGTTTTAAGATGACTTGTTACGCAGCAGTAGAGGGTCATGTTACCCCCTCACCCCAGGCTCCTTCTGTGGCCATTTTACCTGTCAAGCCCAGTTCTGGAGCTACCCTCCCTTTGCAGCCCCGTTGGCTTCCTGGGCTGCTGAGAACTCTGCTCAAGGCGGGTCCCACTCCTCCTTCCACCCCAGAAGGCCTCCCCGGCCCCAGTACCAGGGTTCCCTGGACTTTGAGCGTGTCCCCCACGCTGCCTTCTTTGCCCTTGTTGCGCTCTCTGCTGGAGCCTTCCGGGGGGGGGGGGGGGGGGGGCGGCGCCCCCGGCCGCCCCTGCTCAGGGGTCTTCATTCCTGCCTGTGAGGACCGTCCTTGTCCCTCTTGAGGGAGCTGGAGATTTATTCCCTTGTCTTCCTTGAAACACAAATCCTACATGGTAGATGGTGTCCTTGGAGGGGAGGCCCTC